>OMNW01018674.1:0-14027 GCA_900303245.1 Selene dorsalis | reverse complement strand
TGCAAGCTTCAGCTTTCTCTTTCCAGACAGATCACTTTGTGCACAATTTGCACACTAATGATAGGGTGCTGGGGCAGGTATACGCATCAGTGGCACCTGAGTGGTAAGTACCCATACTGATTGGTGTAGGAGTGCCGAGGCAGATATAGTAGTTAGGTAGGCAGGCTGCTTTCCCCCTCTATTCAGCTCTGTGTCTTGGCGTCTGCTGTTAGCCAGCCCCTGGGCAGAGCCACTATCCAACAGACCAACTCTCAGTCTGTCACCAACACTCTCTTCTTCTCTCATACCCTCTCTCTTTTTTCTACTTCCTCTGTTACTCGCCTCTCTTCGCTCTTCGTTTTATTTCTCACCTCACTTCTCATTCGTCACTACGGTCTTACAAAAGATGACAATCGTATCTTCTACCACCTGCTACTCCGACCAGCTAATTTTCCCCTGCAAAATATACTGTAAGTTCCTCCTGTGGCTTCTCTACTGCACTTAAGAATCACAGCTAAAGTACACACACTTAGCGCCAGACACCACCTGACACACCCCCCTGTGGTTTTCACAGAATGGTTGCACGGTGGTATCTCTTTTTCCCCTCATATCCCACCCCCATCTTCCTCATTCCTCACTTCTTCTTTTCCTCCTCCTCCTCCCCCCCTGTACTCTCCTGTCCATCTACTTTACTCGCTTTTGTCTCACTGACGATGTGAATCAGTAGAGAAAGGGCTAGATTAAAAGGGTAGATTGGTTCACAGTCCAGTCCTGCAGGACGGGCTGTGAATAGGGCCAGTCAGCCTGTCTGTGCCCGTCGCCTGATCCAATCCAGCTGGTCGGTGAGATTTTATTGTCAGGAGGAACAGACACCTCAGACCCCCAGGAGTAACATGTTTAATTACAGGAAGACACTTACCATTTTCTGTTATGTTTTTTTCCCACATGGAAATGGTGTGTGTTTCTAAGAGGTTGTTTAAAGATTGTGGAAGTTGCAGATAAATCAGAAAGCATTGTTCACATTGCTTCAGACTTTGTTGAACCCCAAACGGCAGCTGTGGCTGTGGTTGTGTGTGCTATGTGAACTCTGTTAGGGCAGATGCCTAGAAGTGACCAGCTGAAATGTTAATGTATTTTGACTTAAGTCACTTCCTGCTTTACATAACGTCACCAGCAGAGGTCGAATTCAGGCTATTAGAAAGAAGCCAAAAGAGAAATGTCGTCCTTGTAATAGGGTGACATTACTTTTTTCATTCCCCTCCTTTGTCTTTGGGTTTCTGTCCTTCTCTCCACCGTTTCTCTCTTTAAATTATTAGTTTCCTTTCACCCCATTCCCTTCTCCAATCTTTAACACCTTCTTTCTCCGTTACTTCTGTCCTCAAACTTTCCATTCTTTTCCGTTTCCTTCTCCCCCCCAAACCGGGGTGGGGTGAGGTGAAAGAGAGAGAGGGCTCTCTTCCACCTCCCTGCTTTGTTCTTGTTAACAGCCCCAGCGGGAGAAGGATGTGCTTGGGGTCTATGGGGCCACAGCTGCCCAATAACACCCTGATTTATCAGCCTCTCCCAGCTAGCCTGCATGGAGATGCTGTTTTGCTCGCTGGCTTTGGATGTTACTTACAGCCAGGCGAGACAGGTTGTTTGTATTTCTTGCTTCGTGTCCTTAGAATGTGTCTGCCGTAATGAAATGGCTTTGCTCGTAATGTATCAGGCCCTCTGAAGCCTGTCTGTGTATCTATCCAGCTGTTGTCTCCCAAGCAGCATATATTTACTGACATAAAGAATGGGGGGGTGACTTGTGATCCCAGTTAATGTTTGCTTTAGAAATCTCCACTACAACCACTTGATAAGGCAAAGCCTTTGTTTCTCTCTGTTTCCATCAACTCCCACGCATACGTGTTTTTTGGGGAATAATTGAGCCCCTGCTCTGTTTTTCAACAACATTCACACTTTTTGTGCATGTCGGGTATGGGTAGGCTTCAAAACATGATGCACAAAAGAGCCATAATAGTCTAAACAAATTGACGTGCTGTGAGGCCCCCTGCAGGGCGCAGGAGCTCTAGGGCCCATTGCTGCATGCAGCTTCTCGTTTTCCATTGTGTGTTTCTCATGTTTGTCACATCCCTTTCTCACAGCCCACACACAATGTCCGGTTCCAGATGGAGACCAGATATTCACAGATCCAAAAACAAAAAAACTAATTGATTTCAAATACGTCTAAATTAAATGTTTTCTTTCTCTCTCTCTCCCTCTCTGTCTCTCACATCCTTTCCATCCACTCCCATCTCTCTCTCTCTCTCTCTTTCTGCCTCTAGTCCAGTACCAGATGGAGATGATGCGGTCCCTGCGTCACGTCAACATTGACCATCTGCATGTGGGCTGGTACCAGTCCACCTACTATGGCTCCTTTGTCAGCCGAGCCCTGCTCGACTCCCAGTTCAGCTACCAGCATGCCATTGAAGAGTCAGTTGTGCTCATCTATGGTGAGTAGATCTACAGAGAAGATTATCTACCAAATTACAACCCAACCAATTAATGAGCCATTTAACAGACAAGCGAGTGAGTCCAAAAGGATGATGGGCCTGTGTCCAGAGAGACGGGCCAGCACCATTAGGTGATTCAATTATTTTATTGCTTTTGCACTCTGCTCATTCTTGGTTTGTAATCAAATACATACGTTAATATCAACGACTGTTCACGTCTCATACAGTCGTTGAAGGAATTTAATAACAGGTATCAACTATAGTACAACATAATGATCTCACAATGAAGCTGCCCATTGGCCTTTTGAATGAATCATGTCAAAAATGCCCTCTTGTGGTTAACATGTCACAGTTAACATTGGCCACTGATCTTTGAGCACCAGATTCTGCTCAGTTCACCCTCTAATCAGGGCCTTGGTGCCAAATTTTCTGAAATTCCTTTAAAATAATTTTTTTGTGTTGTGACCCCAAGCTGTGCTAGAAGATACAAAATCAATGCCAAATGTCCATTCCTTATTAATGACAGCTTTATGGTGAGCACAGATTTTATCATCTCATCTTCAAGTCAGTGGCAACCCTCTTGGTTTAGTATGTTTGAATAACTAAGACGGGTTCAACAGTCGGGGTCAGTCAGAGCATATGGTCACATTCATGGCCAGTGTGTTGCCATCAATACCAGGAAATGTTTTATTGAGGAAGCTGTAAAGAAACAAGTACATAGAGAGCAGATCCACTGCTATATTGAGTTGATCACAACCATTTTTGATTCATATTAATTTAGGATTGAGCCATGATTAAACGGTCACAGTCAAATTTGGTGTCTTTAATCAATAGGCATCCAAGAATAGGGCTGTCAGTGTGAAGTCTTAAGATGTGGTCTTCAGCATTAAATCTCCATAGTAAATGAATGCAACAAAAAAGAAAAAGACGAGTCGAGGTCAGCACAAATGCCTCTAAATTTAACCATCATCATTAAGGCAGATGGAAATATTTATATTTAGATTTGACAACCTATCAAACAACATCAGTGCATACATGGGTGTTGCGGTAGTAAGGCATAAGATCCCGTGCAGGTGCAGCACAACAGAATATATCAGCAGCAGAGCTAGCCAATGTCTGTCTGCAGCCTTGCTGAGACAAACGGCACAAGTGGCTGTGGCACGAGGTGGAATAAAAAGGACTAACCAGCTGGCGGTTACCAGCATACAATTAATTGACGTCATGGTCCTGCACATGCCTCACAGTTAAAAGCCTTTAAGAGCTTGCCACAATGCACAACTGCGGCACAACTGCTGTCCCAAATGGCGTACAGTCATCTTTGAAATGACAGCAGTATTAAAACCTGTCACTATGAGAGCGTGTGTATTTAACCCCTCACTGTCTAACCAAATAATGATGTATTACTTGTACTGCTGGCTTTTATATGTGCGGTTCAAGTCACAAAAATGGGCAGAGTGGTTTGTGACTCTTGGACCATGGTGTTGAAATGGGAGCCAGGCAAGCTAAGGACACACAATCAAATATTGATGTGTGGAAATGCCAAATAATATCAGGACAGTATTTTCTGCTTCCATTGCAAATTTTATGACCTGCTGAGTTTACCTCCCTCAGGTTTATGATGAGAAAAATGAGAGTAATAAGCAGCCAGGGTGTTTAAAAAAAAAAAACTTACAATGAAGTCACTATCCTCCCTTAAATCAGCTTGTGTTTATCCACTCACTACAAGTGAGAAGCAGCAACTGCAATTTTTAAAAAATGATGAAAACGGCTTTCAGTGTCATCAGTGTTTCAGCGCTGGTGAGTTTAAAGGAGCTCTCCCCTGCTTTCGTCAGTGTCCTCTGCACTCAGATTGTACAAATCCATGATAGACAAAGGTTCATTTTAACCAGTTGACACATGAACCCCTCTGATCTAGTTCTGCCAGCCAGCAGGCCACTCAGGCAGTCAGTCAGTCAGCTCTCTTTCTAAACGAGGGCTCCTGTTAATGTCAATCAATAATGCAGCGCTTAATGGATCAAAGCACCTCAAAGGAATTGACATTATCTCTGTTTAAACTCAAAGGGAAAGAAAATTGATTCCTTTTTTGTTCTCTTTGTCATTAGCCTACCGGTCATTTTATGCCAATGGACGAATCAATCAGACGAACAACCGGCGAGTTAATAGCATCCGTCCAGTGACAGCTTCGAGTTAGAGCAGGTTAACCAATCAGAGGTTGACTGACTGGGTAATGAATGGTTAAGTGGGTTCACCATGAGAGCAGTTTTCTTACATGAGGAGAACAGTTGAAGATGAAAAGGCAGACAGGCACAGAGCTGACCTCCACGGCTTTCAAGTCAAGCTCATGTACAGCCCATCAGGCACAGGACGTCATCAGAGGAAAGCTTTGAAGTGATGCTATACAGTTTGTAAATGCCACTCAGAAGTCAATCCTCTGTTTGATTTATCTGAGGAAGCATCAATACTTTTCTTTTTGAAGTTGGAACATCTTTTTTTTTAAGAAAATTGATCCCAATTCTTAAAACTGACTTTAGGAAACTGGACATCGGCTATGTAGAGAATGCCCAGCATGAATTGACATTGGCTGTCAATTGTTAATTCTGTCTGGGATTTTCTGTGCTGTAGGCAAATGGCTTTTCACAGTGGGCCGCTGGGAAGGGAATAAGTCTCAGTCAAATTTCTGGTAGACCGTGGTTTGGTGGCTGTCAGCCTGTCCAGGCTGAGCCAATATTCCCACTTTCTCTCTGTAGCGAGAAGCAGAAAAGCGAAAGTGAAATAGAATTGGACAAGAGACCAATTTCTCTGAGTTGGTTTGGGCACTTTTTCCTCTTTTTAAGCACTACTTAAACTTGACTCTCCAGTTAGATGAATAGATTTTATAAAGAAATTCCATCCATAAAAGGAAAGAGTACAATTTCAGTTAAATGAAAAACAAAGTACAAATGGATGTTTGATGAGATAGTACACTAACATGAGATGTTCCAACTCACATGATGTGGCATTACTCTACGTTGCGTTAGATTATGTTGCCTTGTTCTACCCTGAGTGAGCAGTGATCAAAACAGAGAGTATGCTCTGTACTCTCTGCCATCATCCTGATGGTCGTTTATCACCTACATCATCTATCATCGTCCATTGGCTCAACAAAACTAACACATACACACTCGTGGCTGCTCTCCACACAGCACCTCCTCAAAAGTGGTGTTTGATTTCACTTGTTTTCACTGTGATTCTCAGATCAGTTAGACGTCTTTTGTGTTTGTAAATACCAATCTAACACCTCTGATATGTGTCCGGGGAAAAAAACACCCAGAGACAAAGACATTTAATTGTGGCATGCTGCTTTTATTTTCAGGACAATGTGCAGTCTGAATTAGAGTCAATATTGTAATTTTGGCTCATTCTGGTGGGTCATGCACAACGCAGACACACACATAGAACAAGGAGAACAAGTCATTAATCATTTCATATTGTCATGTGATGCCAAATTGCATTTGCAGATTTAGTGGTTAAATTTAGCTTTTCTTATTGGCAAGACGAGAAGAAATCTCTGTAATTTTATCACCAGCCTCTTGTTAAATATTATCTTAAGAAAATGGTTAAATCTAAGTAAGTTAAATGTTCACTCTGAGGTGAACACAATATATTACCTTATTAAATCAATTTCTTCGGATGTTGTAGAATGTGAAAAATTACCTTTGACTTTTTGTAGATTCATATTCATGCTGCATGCTTTGTCCTTTTCATACACACTGTGTTACTCTGAGGGAACAACTTTGATAACCAGCTGCAAATTAACATACAAGAAGCTTTGGACTTGAAGTGTTCAGTTGAAAGCAGCTGCCCACAAGGGTAAAAAAAAGGAGGCCTGTAATAAGAGGCTTTTTGACAGGGAAAATGTAGGCAGCAAAAACTGAATGACAAATGTTAATCTGTAAGGTGCCCATGAGCAAGGCGCTTAACCCCCATCTCCGTTAGTGCATGCCAGAGTACCACGGTACTAAGGACCTCCAGGGTGTATCTGCTGTTGGCTGTAAAGTTTTACATGATACCAGCTGCTTTGGATCGACCACTATTCAAAGCCACAAGACGACAGATTTTTAATTTTGTACATTTTGAATAACAGCCTTGTTGTTTGTTGGATTCACAGACTTTCATCTCTGCCTATTGTCATTCTAGACCCCATAAAGACGGCCCAAGGCTCCCTGTCCCTCAAGGCTTACAGGCTTACCCCAAAACTCATGGAAATCTGCAAAGAGAAGGATTTCACACCTGAGGGGTGAGTAACTCAGAACTGTCTTTCTTACAAAAAGAAAGACAGTGTTTGGATGAGTGTCATGATTTACATGCGCACAGGAGTGCAGATGTTCACAAATAACTCTTGTGTATGTTTCTGTGCATATGTATAAACACTGCTCAGAGGAATACAGGATTTAAAATTTTAGACTTTTTGTTTTTTTGATTCTGCTTCTTCAGTGGTTGCGAAGGAGAGGCATTTAGTAGCAGTTTGGAGATGGATGCTGATGGCAACGATTCATCAACTTGTCTTGGCCTGTCAAACAAATGTACCATGTTTACGCTTTTCTGACCCCAAGGCTTATCGTAATTGCTTTTAAATTGCAGCTAAAAATGAATGTAATGAGGGGACCATTTTCTAGCCAGATCAGGGTAGTCCAAGTGCATACATTCTCACCGGCATAAACACATCCATGAAGTCGCATACACATGCCCTGACAAAGGCAAGCTTAACAGCTCAACGAAGAAGTCCCAGAGGCATCAAATTGCTCCCCATTCAGAAACTTCAGATATACGTTTTTAAATCCACTAAAAGCAAGTGTACTTGCAGGGAGAAGAGACAATTTAACTGCATAATTTCATTTTCACTTCCTGTTTCCTCTGTATTTCTCCACCTGTGTGTCTCTATTACCAGGCATTCTGTTATTGACGCTGTGTGTTTGGCCCAGAGTCAGGATACTTCTCATTCTGCAGCTTTTCATTAGTTCCTATGATTTATTACTGCTCCAATCTGTGGCTATCAGAGTTCCAAACAAGCCCATGATTGAGGAAGGGCAGCTCAGGGCTGGAAAGGACAATATCACCCCATATTACAACAAACTTGCTTCTATCCGCTTATTTTCAGAATGGCTTAGAAATCTGAATATCCATTATGTATCTTTTTTTTTTTTTCCAATGATACAAAACTTCAAAAGTATTTCAATTTTTTTTTTGCACTCACTGCAGTGTGCAGAAAAAGCAGTCTCTTTCATGTTTCTGTATTTGATGTTACATAAGCTTGCATATATTGTGTACCTTTTTGAAATGAAAGGCAGGAATAGATGAGCACTGAATGGGCTCATCTCTTTGAACCGGCCTCCAAGTCACCGGACTATTGGAGGCTGTGGTCAATAGCCTCCACTTGAGCACACAATCTAAAGCATCAAATTAGTCAGCCTGTGGAGTCAACCTTTGGCTTTGTCCAGCGGGGCCCAACTTAGAAAGAGCATGGCATTAAGCGTGCCAGAGTCCAGTAGGGTTGAGTCATTTGTCCAGCCTTCAGTGTCCTGTCCTGCTTTTCCCTCATAGACGCCTTTTTATCAGGTGTTTGAAAAGGTCATAATGTGCAGGAAATATTTTACAGCACTGCAGATGGATAATTGTGCCAATATGTATAACAAACAGTATTCATACCCTTATAGATTTTCCTTATGGACTGGTGTTATCTATACTGATTTGTGTCCTCCACACTGACAGCCTGAGGCAGGATTGTCCACTTCCTTTGCCTCTGAGTCTCCTCTTAAAGTTTGCCTGAGGTGCTGCTCAGCTTGGAATACAAAACAACATTTATCAAAATGACCTTATCAGGATCAAATGATGTTCCACAACCTTATTTGTCATACAGACAAGCATAGTATAAACGTCTCTGTTTCTGGCACAGTGCACTTGGTGGATTATTGCAGCGAGCGTATTGATCCCATAACAAGCACAACACATTTAACGAGCCAAAATTAGACATATGCACACATTAGTTGGTAGCTCATGCAGGGTGCACAAGTGACGAGCTGAACCAAGGCAGGCAGTCAATACCAGTGGATTTATGTGAGACATAGTTGCAGCTTTTAGATCCTGGGGTGGTTAAAAATCGCTCGGTGCTTTTCCACAGTCATCAGCAGAGCCCATAAAAATGTATTTAAAGCTACTGAGTCTATTATAGCTCAGGATGGGCAACATGAATGTTTTCTCATATTAAGCTATTTAAAAAGGCAACATGTGTGACGTTAATTACCTTTATATATGACCTGGGGAGGTGTAGGTGATCTGGTAAAAAAAAAAAAGTTTACATGACAGTCGGTTCGGGAAGAATTGCAGTCCGCAATCTTAATCACGATCTGCATTCTGTTTCCGCAATGATCTTATTGAGTTGAGCTGAAAGCTCCAACGGAAGTTGTGATTTCTATCTCTCTGCGGCTTTGACACTTTTTTTTTGGCTGTTTGCGTGCTCAGCACAACTCTACACTACTTTTCAAATTGTGTCACAACCGGTCTTGCTTTTCGTTAAGCTCATATGGAGTATATTATTATTATCATATTCAGACGGGCAGTGATGATATTTACTTGGGATACCCAAGTTTATTGTCCGATTTCCATAAAAGATACATTACTGTCAGACTGGAATTAAAGCTTCTGGTCACCAGACACGTAAAACAGTCAGCTGTAGTTTAATGTCTGCAGCTGAGAGAAGCGCTGTATGCTGTATGTGTAGTCAAGGGTGTTGTGGCAGTAGAGGGATTGCCATCACCCACCATGGTTTGTGGACCAGTTGTTTTGACAATTAACCTGGTCTGGTGAGCACTTAGCAGCGACTGAACTTTTCAATTATATATCTAAATATAGAAACTTCTCAATGATGACATTCTGTAAGATTGTCCACAATACAAGCTCATCAGATCACCCACCCCTAGACTGAGGTTCAAATTACAAAAGTACAAATCAAGTGGTAACAATACAATACAATACTCCATTTGCAGTTTGTGTGGTGGTGGGAAACATACGGTTTGCCTACAAACACTAAAACATGGAAATAAGTCAGAGGGAGACCTGAGAAGATCTCTGCCAGAAAACAGATGTAGAGGCAGAATACTTGTTAACCCCGCCCACTCCCTCTTCACTTTGAAAATATGTTCAAAATGGCCATGTATCAGCTAGGAGCTGCGTTTTTCTTGGAATCAGTTTTGTTTGTTACAGTCTAATTTCCACCTCTGATTCACTCTTATGTGTCGTGTATTTGTGCATCAAGAGGCAAGTTATCCCTTAAAACCACTCAGTGTCTCAGACGGAGAATGAAATAGATAATGTTCTCTCGGGTTTTAGTAAAGTATATAAGCTATTTGTTCACACAACAGAAGCAATGTCGCTGCCATTTAAGGCTGGAAAAGATGATTGCTATTCATACCAGGATATTGAAGGGAATTTTACAGTGGCTCAGAATGTGTGTCATTGAAATCCTCTTCAGTCTTATTGGAAAAGGTACAAACATTTCACTCTACAGTACATCAACATCTCCACTGTGAAGGAAAATTGTGTCTTAACCTTTATTCTCCGGCCCCCTGCCCCGTCTCTCTCTGTCTCCAGCTTGAAAAAGGCTAACATTGGCTTCGAGCACATGTTTGAGGAGGTGCCCATTGTCATCAAGAATTCCCACCTCATCAACGTACTGATGTGGGAGCTGGAGGACAAGTCCACGGTCGCAGACAAGCACGAACTACTCAACCTATCAAGCAGGTCAGTAGCCATTTACCAAGAGGTCCTGAGGCCAGGCACCTTGCTTGTAAAAACGGCAATTGTTAATACAGGTCTATCAGCCATCTGGATGAACCATTTCACACAGGTTCTCCTCAAGGGATCAACATTTAGAAGATGCTGCTGCTTCTTGTGGGGAATTGTGTAGGCTTATCAACATCTGTCCTCTGTAGAACCTCCCAACCCCCGAGTCCAGCAGTACATTTTCTAATCTAGCAAAAGAAACTGTTGAAAAAACACTGGTGATGTCAATTCTGTAGATACCCAGGAGGGGTTTAGGTCTCACTCTGTTTTGTGCATACAGCAAGATACTTTTATACCTAGTTTAGAATCAATACCCATCAATCTTTTTGTTTATTTTCATGCTGTGATGCTTCCATGAAGAACATAAAAACTGAAAGCATTATTTTGCTCTTGAAAAGATCATTGAACAGTCATAATTGTCAGGAGCTTTTACAATCTTGTGACTTTTTTAATTAGACCCTCGTTTCTTGTTGTTATTATGCCTCCTGCTTCGTGCTGCTTTCTAAGCACGTGAACAAGATCCAACATGAAAGGAGTGATGACACAATAAGGTTTATGAACAGACCTGGGTGAGTCTCATCAGCCACTGTGTAAAATAATTCTACAGTCAAATCCAGGGAATAGAGGTTATTAGCAAAGAGTCACGTTAATTTGATTCATTTTCTTTTGGCTGCAATAGACCTGTGAATACATATCTACTGTATCTGAAGAATGCAGCTACTTCTTAACAGTGTCTTTCTTTAAAAACATGTCATGGTATCCTTACAACCTGTACTCTTCTTTTAGAGACAAGTTAAAGCTACTTTGAAATTAAAATTGATTTGACATTAGGGGTCCCCTGAACATCAGTCTCTGTCCTCTGGGTTGGAAGAACGAGTTTACCCACCGTGTTGTTTGTGATGTTTTCAACAAGAACTGAGCCAAGGCTGGTGTTTCATTAGCCTCCAAAATCTATTCATAAATAAAAGAGCTGTATTATTACATTGATTTGCTCATTCCTTCATCACAATGATCACAGCTCTGTGTAGTTTCTTTAAAAATAAAAAACACCATAAATATAAATTGACTTCTCATCTTACAGCACACACGAAGAAAGAGTCAGATTAGATGACCCATCATAAACTGGAGTAGTCAGACGGGAAAATACAACAAAGAGCTGAATAGTATGAACGACACTGTCCCTGTTTGTTGTGAAGAAACATGTCACCCAATACAGCTCTATGGCTCTTTTGTGTTTTTTAATAGTTTTCAGAGGTTATTGGAGTGACATGGTGCATAAGCTGTGTGAGACTCCACAGGCTGTACATAACAGGATGAATTCTTTGTGGGTTTTGGTCTTTTCATGGGATTTGCTTATAATAACAAGAAAGATCATTCTAATTCTTTAAACCAGTGGCCAGCAGCTGGCAGCCCACAGGACAAACCTGGCCTGTCTGTAATAATATCCGGCCTGCCATATTATTTTGATAATCAGTTTTTAAACATTATGCACTGTTGTTCTATTATTATTTAAAATAGATTTCCATCATGGTTGCAGCCATTGCTTGTCCAGATTTTTTCTTTTTTCGCTGCACGGGTCCTTTATTTTGAAGTTCCAAAGATTGTGTTACATGCTATACAGACGTCTGAGAAGGGCAGACATGATTTGTGATATGAAAAAAGTAACAGCAGTTCAGTAAATCCATAAAATGTCTGTGTAAATATATGTATGTGTCTTTGGGCCACAGCAACAAAGCAAATTCCACTTGGATTCTAATCAATCAATTTCTCAAATTAGCCTTTGATTAGGTTCTGGCCCGCCAACTAATGGATTGGAAAAAAACTGGCCCGAGGCCAAACTTACTTGCCGACTTCTGCTTTAAACGGTATTTCAACCACCTTGGACTGCAGTATGAGGACACTGGAGGTGTAAAGTGCATAATTCAGCCAAAACAAACCCTAACAAGTATTTGTTGCCTGGATCAGTCCACGTACACATTCTACCTCTTTCTACTGATTTCAGGGGCTTAGTGGTGTGCCTCTGGGTTAGTATTGGGTGTTTGATTAGGATATACAGTCTAAATTGAAGTACAGTAAATGCCACATTTAAATGTCAAAGAATATTTATTCATAAATGTCTCCAAAAGGAGGACTTGGTGCCAAACTTTGTCTTCCATCACTAATGAGCACAATATGAACAAATATCACCCCACCATATCAACTCACAGCCGGGCTCTTTAAGTCTTGCATTTAGATCCCAGAGGCTCTCAGCATCAGTCTCAGGAGAATTTATCAGCAATCATTTATGGAGATAAACTGCTGCAAGTGGAGCAACAGCTGTGAAGCTGCTAATCAAAAAGCTTCCCAGGGGCAGGTGTGAGAAATTAGCACAATAACGACTCAGAGTGCTGATTTGCACTCTCTTAGCGTGCAAACTCCACTGTGCTTAGTTATGCACCACTTTGTAGTACACTAGGAGTTGTTGTAATTCTCATCATCTATGTGCTGTGACACAAGTAACCCATCAATTAAATGAAGTCCTCCATGTTTAGAATCTGCAGCCAGCCAAGCTCTGCACCAGCACATACATTTGTTTCAAATTGTCAAACACACTGATGGAGAAGACCTCACTTCTCTTGCATATAGCTTTATTTTTCAAATAAATACTCAGAGGCTGAAACATAGCTTTTGTTATGACCCTAAAATGGGGCAGAAGCAGCCGTGCTCTCCCCATAGGTTTCTCAACATGAATGCTGATGGGATGTCTGGCGAGATGAAATTGTTTCCTGAAGTTGTCAGATTGCGGCGCTGCCCTGTCCTTGTATTGGATTGTAACGTCCATCTCTCTACATCTTCTGCTGACAGCCCCACCCTTTTCTCCTCATTTCCACCCCTTCAAAAAAAAAAGTAAACGATAATGGGTTTTATTTAATGTTTTTCCTTTTGTCTCATTTTCCAATCTGCAGCCCCATTTGTCAATGTCATCTATGTCTAAGGCTGAGTGAATGCAGTTTCACTCTAGCAAACAGGGTTTGTTCTTACCACAGATGATGATGTTGATCGTGGTGATGGATTGCATTGATGTAAATTCATTTATGTAACTTTTCGCCTAAACAGTCTTGAAGTGCCTCTGTGTTTGCTGTCTTACAAAGTAGTCTATATTCCTGCTAGGCCAGAAAGATTTTCCTGTGTGGGCCCCCTTACATGGTCTTCATCCATCTTAAACTCTTCCCACTGTGGAGTAAATCATCCTTTAAACCTCATATTTGCTTTTTGTTCTGCAGTGTAAAATGGGCCTCTCCATCAGCTCATTACCTTCTGTCTGATTAGTGTAATTGGCTCTCTGTACTGAAATGTAGGACAACAGAAGGATTTGTAAACATAGCTTTCTGCTCTAAGGAATAGCCAGACTCAGACTACTGGACCCTAGTGTATATTCAGCATAGGAGAAGTGGAGTGAGAGAGGACAAGATCTGTAAGACTTCATTTGAGCTGCAGCCGTAGAAGGAACAAGACAAGTGACGAAAGTGTGGAGAAATAACTGAAAATAGGATCACAAAGGAGGCGGTTAAATGTTGCCATGAATGAAATACTCTTAGGGAAAAATGAACCTTGACTGAAAAACTTGATCCAGCAAGATGGACTTTGAGGAAATGTGTTTTGATCACCAGCCAATAATAGTTCTTTTCTCTGATAATGGATTTTTTTGCTCTTTTCCTTAATGGAATAATGATGACGGCTGTACGCTATTCAGTCTAAAAGCTGTCTTGA
>OMNW01018673.1:67850-109907 GCA_900303245.1 Selene dorsalis | reverse complement strand
GGGACCGGGACCCGAACCGGGACCGGGACCGGGACCCGAACCGGGACCGGGACTGGGACCGGGACCGGGACCGGGACCGGGTCCGGGACCATTTCCCTCCCACCTCTTAAGCCCTGAACCCTGACTGACTTAATCTTATTAAGGTGAGATATACAGTAATGAGTCCAGTTTACAATACTTGTTATTGTTATGTGACAAAGTTTCTACCACAGGGAGTAAGAAGCTCAGACCTGCAAGCCTAGCATGCTGGCATAGGAACAGTAGGCTGTACACTGATAATTCTCATGAATGTCAGGACAAATGGTCTCTGGCCGTCCAAAGTTACTACAGCTGACTGGATACACTGGTGAAGTTGACTCTCACTCTGGTGGTCCTGAGGACATCACACACGTTGAGATGTTTAAAATTACAATTTTTCAGTACTTTTTCCACCTCTGCACATGTCACACAGTTTGAGAGAATCAGTTTGGTCTCAATAAATCATTGAGATTGTGAGTGAATGCTGCGTAGAATTTACTGTATTTGTCTCTCCTTCAAAGCCTGTATGTAAAAGCAATGTACCATTCGAAATCCGACACGCTTTGTGGGTACCACTGCTAGTTTGAAGCCATAAAACTGCTTGATAATAAAATGACACTGCAGTAGAAAAAGAAGGAAAGCAGTTACAGGGAAGCACTATAGTAAACAAGATTGCTCTAGCTGGAAAGAACGTGGTAAAAATAAGATTGCACCATGTTTAAAATGCTTCCCAAACAGTCCTCTACACTCTTTAAGAGTTAAAGTGGCTCCAACTCCAAATAAATGGGCGATTTCACTTTGCCGACTTTCTCCCTCGCAGCCTTCACATCAAACATGTAGTGAGAGACCTCTAAGCTTACACTTCCTTACTTTGATAGTAAGGAAGTAGCTCTGCCCTGAACCGTAAAATAATAATCACAAACCACAAGAGTAACTGCAACCTGCAGGCCACTGTCTGCCTGGTCTGAGAGAAACATCAGCCTTTCATCCCTCTCCACACAAGGGAATAACAAGTGACTGGCTCTCTCCGTGCTGAAGAACCAAGAACAAACTGAATAACAAATCTGACCATACCACTGGCACCATGCTTCTGGACAACTAATTATTTAAATAGTGTGAAAATTTTAAAGAAATATTCAAAATGACAGTCATATGCTGAAAGTCAGGCAGATAAGTAACTTAATAGTCAAACTATAAACAACATCAATGACCAGATCGTCCACAGATAGTGAGAGTATTTTTAAGCCACGCACATAAACTTGGTGTTATCTTGCTGTCTGACAAAATGTCATTATTGATGTCTCAGACAGTGGCTTAGAGAGAGAGAGACATGATTGAGATCGCACTGATAATGAAATCCAATAATCTCTCTCTCTCTCACAGTGAAAGATAAAGAAGATGGTCCCTTGGACTCGGAGGCGCGACCTATGAAAGATGAGACGTTTGGAGAGTACAGGTTTGTTATCTGAGTGCATGTCATTTCTTTGAGCGTCACATGATGTTTCTATCGCTCCTTTTAATTCAGACTCCTAACACAGCCCTTATTCCCTCAGCACTGTTTGGTTTTCCTAACCCTTTGTGTTCCTTTCACTGTCCCTCTTTTTCCCAATGCCTGCCCCTTCTATGCAGATCTCTAGAAAGGTATGCTGTGATGTGTTATGTTGAACCCACTTATTCATCATCCCTTGCCAGTGCATCATTTACCTGCTGTTTTAACAGTTGGGTTAATCATAGAAATATGATTATGAAGGGCTACAACTAACGCTTTTTATCCATTGTTGGTTACTCGGATCATTTTTTTAAATTTTTTAATCAGTCTACTAATCATGTGGCATAAGAAGCCATAAGATAAGCAAAAAATAATGATATTCAATTTACCATAATGAAAGACCAAGAACCAAAGAATTACATATATAAGAATGTGTAATGAAACCAGTTTTGGTTGAAAAAAGGTTTAGCTGGTTTAATATTATGTATTTTTCAGGTACGGAAAGCTGTTTTTTGGGAAAAAAAATCATGCTAAATAAAGATTAGGCCAACTCATATTTAGCTTTTCTCATGCCTTCTGATAATATTTTTCCTCACATACTTTAGCGATCTTGAGGAGAAGCGCACAACCAGCCAGGCGTCTCTATGCGAGGAGAGCAAGCTGTGCAGCGAGGACAACCTCGACTTCAATGGCAGCAGTGCCATAACTACAGAGCTCAACATGGATGAGTCTCTGGTCAGCCAGATTAGTCGGCCCAGCGAGGGACCGGAGGTGCTCCATGGCCTGCCGGACAACACCACACTCAACACCACCACTATCTCCTCAGCCACCAATGGCATGCCCAACTCAGTCACCATCCTCGATTAACACCCCCCCCCGCCACATATCCACCGGGGACCATCAGACCAAAACATGTTAACACATTCGTGCCCATATGCTCTTGTTCCTTACTGACCTGCTGATCTGTACTTTGACGACTAATACACAATCAATATATTGACCATTCAGATGCCCCTGGCAGACATCTGACTGACTGGACTATTTTGACCAAAGGAGTGTCCAAAGTAGTGGACAACATGATACAAGTCTGACTGACCTGAAGATGTCCTTTGACCCCTTAACCCTCCTATATCTGTGTCGTTCTTAACAACTAACATTCATTACTCTCCTTCTCTTCTCTTTCTCTTTCTCTCAGTAACCAACTCTGTAGAAAGATAAAGACAGAAATACTGTACAGGTAGAAATATCAGAGAGACTGTAGGCGTGGACTAGAGAGTAGTGCACTGAAAGGGGAGGATGATACGTGGGGAAACAGACAGCACATGCTGCTGTACCAAGTCTCGTCACTTCGATATTTATCATGTCTTGACTTATTTCACACATGATGTTGTGTGTCTAATGCCATTTGATGTCTCAGATTGTACTTGCCAGTGACATTTTTTACATTTAACTTTTTTTATGTTTTTGAAAAGAAAAAACAAACCATCAAATAAACCTTTTTCCTCGTCAGACATTTTTTTAAACCATAATTTTTTCATATTGTGTTCTACACTATTTATATAAACCTCATGACTTTATTAATATATTTTATCGATTGAGATCTTTTCATTGAAACTAAGTGAAGCCAAGTTTCTTACTATAAATAACATTGGATGCATCAAGGGGAACTTGCTGTGAAGATGCTGAGTAGCATCTGGTGTATATAGCTGCATCTACATCTATCTATTTAGCCATAATACAGTATTATAGATATGTACATGCTCCTTACATGTTCCTGTGCCTGCTGGGTCTGCATAGAGCACCAGATTGATGTCATTACTCTCTCGCCTTCCCACCAGAAGTGAAATGTCATTATTGGAAATGATATTGTAATTTTTTGTGTCGAGACCTATGTGTAGCTTTCTGTATCTGTCTTTGTCTCTTTCTACACTGTATTAAAACATTGTTGTCTCTAATTAACAATCTTTTCATACCTGTTCATCTCATATTACACAAATTGTTTGAGGAGCAGTATTTATGTATACTACAGATTAAGGGAGTGGACAAACACTCTCTCAAGTTTTATTTTCAGATCCTCATCAACACAAATGGCCATCGCAGACAGGCTTTATGATTGCCAGTTGATGTATAAGAAAAGGCAAACAGTTATTTGCATCAAACTCAGAGAATGTATTTTCTTTTTAGTGCTGGGTAGACATTGTATCTACATGCTACTGATAAACAAAAATCTGAGCTACAAGGTAGCTACAAGACAGAGAAGAGTGGTTATGAGAAGACCTGGAATGACAGTTTTTTTTCCCACTGAATGTAAATACAACCCATAAAGATTGTTTTGATGAACCCAACCATGTTTGATAAAAAATGTGAAAAATGTGCAGGTTTAAAATCACTTACTTTTAAAATGTTGCAAGCTGTACCTTTTCTTCTTTGTACTATTGCTATGAATTCAAACTTTCCGTTTTTTGACTAATGACTGCAGTGAGATTTGGCAGATTTAGCAAAACTAGCTCATAGTTGAGGAAAGAAAAAAAAAAAAAAAAAGGAAAAAAAATCCACATTGTTCTGTAGATGTTTACAAACATTTCACAATTTGAAGATCAAAAAATTGTACATTAGTGTCATGTAGTGATAGTAGTAGTTACATTATGATGAAAGCTAAGATCGCGTTCATGCCCATAACCATCCAGCAATTGCAGTGCAGTGAATATCTGTGGAGTTTTTGTCTGATGCAGTTGTGAGCGGCAGGGATGCAGCAAGCAAGGTGGTGAACACCACAGGGAGCATCAATATGCAACATTGCTGTCTCAGTTCTCCCTACGTAAATAAAAGCTTGTAACTGGCCAAACATCACCCGACAGTCCCTGAGGTAAAGAATATGGGATGTCTACAATGGCTAGTGGCGCTGAAGGAGGTGTGTGTAAGCTCCCTGCTGTTGGTTATACAGACACACTCAGGACAAATAAAGCTTTTAAAATAATCTATTTTCATACAGGAGCAATGAATGACACAAAATATGCCAATATTCTAACATGACTATCTGCTGCTAAACATCTGTGTTTGTCAGTGTTCGGGGCAAATGTTAGCTTTGAATGAGGAATGAGTGTACACACACAGATACTCACTCGACTGCCTCTCACTCTTTGCTTTTCACATGTCGAGGCGAAAGCTGGGGACACTGGCATTTGCTTTTCCACCATTGTTTTTCCCCCATTTTTATAGTTAAAAAGATTTCCAAAAAAAAAAAACCTTTCAAAAAGTGAATTGGTTCATTTAGAGAAGCCTCTTCATAACTAAGTAAAACAGACAAGACTTTAAACAACAATGCCTGAGTGGGAGGGGAGGGGCTGGGCATGTGTATCCTTGTAGGGGTGGAGATGTGCCTGTATGTGGTGTGTGGGGAGCACAATTGGCATAATGGGACTGATGGTATCTATATGAGTTGGGTGGACTTGAACCATGGGGCCAATATAACTGTAACTGCATTATGAATCTACCACTGTAACTGGATATATGACTGAAAAATAAAATACATGGAACAATCTGTACCAAAAAAGGCTCCCTTTATTGTCACTGATATCAGCCAATAAAATCAATGAATACCTGTCACTTATATTTATTCAGTAGGTATTGATTAATTTGGATTCAATTCACATTGACTGTGAGTATAACAATCAATTTTATTAGCACACTGTCAGACGAGGACAAGCTTGTGTAAGCCTGTGTAGGGCCTGCGATGGTCAGCGGGAGCTGGTGTTGAACTGATGAAAGTAGGCCTTGGTGGGTTTGTTGGTGTAGAGCTTCTTGTTCAGGTACTCCTGACTGAGGGACACAGACATACATATAAATACACTGTCTCCAAAAATGGTAATTTAAACCTACATTTATCATTCCTTAAATTACCACCTACACCAAATATAGATTTGCTGACTGTACTGCCTATATATTAAGTGTATGTACTGTATGTATATGCAGTGCTTACTGTGCCTGCTGCTCTTTTGCCAGCTGCATGTTGTACTCGTCCGTCTGAATCCTCCTCTGTCTCCTCATCTCTTCTGCTTTTGTCTCCTCCTCCTCTGCGTCTTTGGACAGCTTCAGCAGCTGAAGGTCCCAGATGGCATCTTGAATCTTCTTAGCATCCCTTTGTCTCTACAGATGGGAAGTGGAAGTGCTATGAGGGACACTGGATTTTAAATATTTTTCAGTTTTTATGAAGGGGGGGTTCCCAATGTGGGGGTTAGGACCTGACCAAAACATTGCATGAAAAAAAGTAGACATTTTTTCTGCTGAAAAAAAATTTGAGTAATTTTCTTCAAAGTTGGAGCAGAGGATTATTATTATTATTATATCAGTTTAGGCCCCTGAATCCACAATCAGAGCAGGAATAATACATTGACTACAAGCCTTAGACATATGCACCTTTAAAGAAAGACTTACAAGGAGACACAGAGATGAATGTAAAATTCAATGGAAACCTGAATAAATTAGCAGAGTTACATAATAAATTCAGATCCATACAGGGCACAGGAGGTCACTGAATGTTTTGATGAATTTGAAAATTATGTTAATCATATACTATGGCCTTCAGAATTACAAGATCTCAACCTGATTGAAAACCAATGGGAGATTTTGGATCCGTGTATTTGACAGCGCTTACCATCAAAAGACTAAATGGGAATGTCTTTTGTGTGAATGCTGATTATCAGAGTCTGGAGGTTCATCATCAGTGTTTTGTGTTGTTTTTCCCCATCTATGACTTTATTGTAAGGGATCATATGTCTACAAATTTAGGAAGTTGTGAGGGAATTTTCCCGGTGGAGCTTAGAGGAGAGTAAGTGTAGGTAAGTGTAGTAAGTAAGAGATGATGAGTTGAACATGAATTGCTCATTTGTGTATGTGTATTTTAGGGCAATTCCAGTACCTGTCTCTCAAGGCACTGTTCCTGTCTCTCCCCATGGATGGCGCTCAGCTGCTCCGGGCTCATCCCCTTCCACCTGTCAGTCAAAACCTGGGTTGGCTTCCCTCCTCCCACCTCTCTCTTTGCCGTTTGTGTGCGCTCTGTCATCATGTCAGACGTCAGTGTGTGCCACATCTCTGCAAGGTTCTCCCTTTCCTCTCTCCTGCGCTGTAACTTCAGTTTCTCTGCCTGCTCTGCAGCCTGTGGGAAACAGGTCTTGGTGAGGCCTTATTGGGGATAGTTGATTGATTATTCCCTTGATGATTGGAATAGTTGCAGGTTTATGAAACCCAAGCTTTAGCACGTGGTTACTTCTGGCTTAGAGTCAAGAATCAGCCATGTGATGAATGTCCTCCTGAGAGCTCAAATCAGTCAGTTGCATTTGCTTGTGCATCATGCATGTGAGTGGTTATTAGAGAAACCACAAAACTGTCAAAAAAAAATACCAGGACCTGAAGGACTTGTAATGATGCCTCCCAATGGAGGATTCAGTTGAGTGCATTCAGGCAAATGAGGGTAGAGCTAAGTGGAGGCTTTTAAAAACAGACAAGGTCTACGCATACATCAAAGCAGTTTGACTATCCCTATTGCTTGGTACTAACAAATATGATGACAGCCTTCATGCAGCAAATGTGTGCATTGCTTAACATTTTCAATTAGCAGTTTTAATTTTCATATCCCACCTGAGAGCACCATCCATCCGCTGAAAACCCCACTGGATTTTGCTTTGAACATTCACATCAGCAGGGGTTGTATGTCTGTGAATGAGTGTGTGTGTGTCCATCTGTGTGTGCACATGCTTGTACTGTACCAGAGCTTGATTGTAGTTGTCGAGTGCGATGCGGGCAGCTTTCTTACACTCCTCCTCTAGAGCGGCTTGCTGAACCCCCCTTAGGTCCCGATGCACCAGTTCTCTGCTCACAAGCATCTCTGTGACACACAGACACGAGTGGGAAATCACCTACTGTGTGTGTTTTTCACGCCTGCATTAGCCATTACCCACTGCACGAGGCTCTTAAACAACACACTCACACGTACATAACGACTTCCTGGGATGAGCATCCATCAATGCCACCTGGCAATAGGGGCTCAGCGTAGGAGTGTGTGATTGTTTGTGCAGGAAAGCATGAAGCATGTGTGTGATTTACAGAAGCTATAGCATACAGCATGTAAGCTCATCAGTGATTACAGTGTGTGTGGGTGACTGTGTGTGCTTGTCTCCTTTCACCTCTGTGCTTGTGTCTCATGCGCCTGTTCCTATTGTCTTCCTTCTGTGCGCACAGATCTCTTTTTGCCAGCTTCATTTGTTCTCTTCTCGTTTGCTCCTCTCCGATAGCCTCTCCCTGTACATGAAACAAGGACACGGTGCTCCAGGGAAAATGTGATTATTTATTTAACCCTTTACTGGATCGTGTTCCACTGCTCCTGACGCACAACATGTACATGCCAGTCACAGGGAGCCTACCTGAAAAATTTGCATGCTGGCAGGCCCCAGATCACACTCTGGAGTGGTGACACTGAATGCCCCCTTCAGGCCACACTTGAGATCAGCATCACTAGAGTCCTCCACACGCTGAGAAGTGACCCAGTACTCGGCCAGGTCAGCGTGCAAAGCTGCCTGCTTCTGTCTCTCATCAATATCTTGCTGCAGCAGTATGTCATCGTGATATTCTCTCAGTTTATCTGCAATGCAATGAAAATAAATGCACCTGTGGTCATTGCTCAGAAGTAAGGAAAAATGATTTCAAATATGGAGATGGCTTAATAGTCTAAAGGGAACACTGTATTTCAGTTTACCATATGCCTTGTGTCGTTCTTTCTCCAGGTTTTCCTTGTGTTTTTTTTCCTGGACCTGTTGGTTCAGAGCATCAAGGTCAAGGCCCATCACACGCAGCCTGGTGTTGAAGATTCTGGCTTTGCGTGCCACCTCTGCAGACCTTCTCCTCTCCACAGCCCCATCAATGGACTGGTCTATGGGAAAATCCACTTTAAACATGTTCACAGTCTCCAGTGAGCCTGTTTGGAGGAGACACTTAATATGATGCTTACAGAAAATACTGGAATATTCTTACTGAATTGTGAAATAGCGGAGTAGAAGATACAAGTAGAATGGAAATTGAAATACTCAAAATTGTACTTGAATGCTGTACTCAGTTAAGTATAGGGTACCTAGTTTCCACCACTGAGAGCTGCAATCACAGGAGACAAAAATTACAGTGTTGAATTATCAAATACACCTTGATGGATAAGTAGCTGCCTATCAACATGACACACCAACCTTGGAAAGGATATTTGAAGCTCTTTAATTCAGCTGAAAGTGGTCACTCACCTCTGATGTTACAGATGTGTGTTAATTATTTCAATGAAATAAAGCGAAGACCAGCGCATGAAGCACTCCCCTGCTCGAGTCCTGTTGCGTTTCGATGCACCCGGTAACTATGGTGACATCTCAACACACTGAGCTTTGATAGGATTAAATCCATAGACAGTGACTAGTGTACTTGCAAAAACACGTATTCTCTTTAAATTCAATATGTTAGGTCTATATAATGTAAATTATATTATATATATATGTATATGATGTAAATTACATAGACTTAAACATCAGTGGGGCCGCAAATAAACCACAGCTGCACTCATGGTAACTCTACTTCCTATCGCGAGAAACCGCGAGGTTTCGTGTCTCGCGCGCTCGAGGGTTTTCCTGTTGGATTGTAAAATGGCGCATTGTTGTCACAACTGCATCGCGATTATTTGACTAAGATTATGAAGATGTTTAGATTATTGAACTAAATATGCATTTAATAATGTGACTTATGCGTAGGTCGGCAATAGATTGAACCAGGATTCATTCATTTGCGCGCATGCTTCGTCTTTGAGATTGCTTGTTCGGTGAACATTGGTTGTTAGCATTAGCAACATTTTACTTGCTAATATTTACTGTGCATTTTATTTTAGAACCGCGACACAAATATAACGAACATGGGCTACTTGAAACTCATAGAAATTGAAAACTTCAAGTCGTATAAAGGAAGACAGATCATTGGACCTTTTCATAAGTTTACTGCAATCATTGGACCCAATGGCTCAGGTATGTTATGATCGCGGCTAATGCTGAATGCAGACAGCTTGTTAGCATTGGCTAACGGTAAACACAGTGCGCTAAAGCCCCGCTGTTTTGATACCATTATTTATGATTGAATGCATGTTCGTGTGTATCATGACTTGCAGGACAGCCGTTTGAGTATCGTACTAACTACGTATTATATTACCACCTGCCCTCAGTTGCTAATTTCAGCGCTATTTGAGTAATGGTTTGTGTATGTTAGCTTGTGCAACACTGTACGAGTTTTTATATACAATTTAATATACTATAGAAATAGTCAAACTTACCTTTTGTCTTTAATACTCTCAAAGTCAATGTTCATCTGCTTTGTGAGCTCGGATACTCCACCCTGACTTGCACAGGTGGAGGTCAAAATGTATTATTTAGTTTAAAGCAACATTACAACAAACTCATTTATAAAGTGAGTGGAATTGACAATTGATCTCTGAGGTCAAATGCCTGAAACTTTACTGCATGTCTACTGATTTGGATTAAACCACCTGGTTGTGCACATGTATTACTCAAACATCAGTTCACTTTGTTTATCTTTTGCTTTACATATTGGATTTGTGTGAGATACTAAAAATGTAAACATTCTTGTTGCAGGAAAGTCCAACCTTATGGATGCCATCAGCTTTGTGTTGGCAGAAAAGACCAGTAACCTGCGTGTGAAGACTCTGAAAGATCTAATCCATGGAGCGCCCGTAGGGAAGCCAGCTGCCAACAGGGCCTTTGTCAGCATGGTGTACCAGGAGGATAACGGAGAGGAACGCTCTTTCACAAGAGTCATTATTGGTATGAACCTCAACTGGAAGTCACATTGGATTGTATGGTTCAGTTGCTTTGCTAATATCTGCATGTGCTAAGCTGTTCATGTATTCTGTGTTTTTGTTGTGTGCCTTTGTGTAATGTTACATAAAGCACATCTATAAGGTCCTTTAAATGCATTCAAATACATGCACAAACAGAAATATTAAATGTATTGAATTGAGAAGTGATTTCCTCAAAATCCTGCCTGTAAATAAGCCTCAATTTCAAAACATGCGACTGTCACACTCAAATTTAATTTGAATATATAACATTCCTTAAAACTCACTGAGATCCATTTTAGATCTGTAATCACCTTGTAAACAGCTTTTTGTCACTTGATTTCTAGCTGTACTGTATTATCAAAACTACTCAGACAAAACTGTATTATATTTTAATTTTTATTATCCTAAAATTGTCTTTAATGAAACGTCCCTTGCAGGCATCTTTTGTGAGCTAATGTTTCTGGTGTTTTATCTCCTTGAATGTGCATGTGACATGTGCATCAGGTTCCTCCTCTGAGTACCGCATCAACAACAAGGTGGTGGGCCTGCCTGAATACAGTGAAGAGCTAGAAAAACTTGGGATCCTGATCAAAGCCAGGAACTTCCTGGTCTTTCAGGTGAGACTCCTAAATATGTTTTCTGAGAGACATAAATTTATTTGTGTCCTTTTAGAACAGGCTGTCAGACATGCCAGACAATGATCTCAGTAATGCTGAAAGAGCTATGGTTTGAATGAAGTTTGTAAATATATGTAATAAACACTTCATGTGCAATTGATACTGAATCATTAATTAAAATATATTCTTAGGAAAAATATGAGCTAATGAGCATTTTTTGTTTTGCTTGTTAGAATTTTTTGTAGTGGAAACACTTAATGAAGTCAGGCATGTGCCTTCATTTTCCATCACTGCTTTGATTTTGACTTTTTCAATTTCAGTGAATCAATAAATCAATCCAGACTTTATTGTCATTTTGTAAGTGTTACAAACAAAATGAAAGAACATTTTTCTTAGATCAAAGTAAAACACAGACACGCTTCCAATATAAATAAATATTCTACAAGAAATAATAAAGACATAAATTAAAACTGCAGCATAAAGTGCAGCAGTGGAGTCTCTTACAGTGTAGATACTGATTTAACAGTCTGAGAGCTTGTAGCAGGAAGCTGTTGTGCCGTCTGGTGGTTCTGCATCTGATGCTGTGATACAGTTTCCCTGATGGCAGAAGCTGAAAGAGTCTATGCAGAGGGTGAGAGGCGTGTTAGTAAATGTTCAGGGCCCTGTTTAACAGTGGCTGTGGAATATATGCTGGACAGAAGGAAGTGATAGTCCAATGGTTTTTCAGCTGTCTTCACAATCCTCTGCAAGGCCTTTTCATCCACCTCCCTGCAGCTTGAGTACCGCATTGAGATGCAGTACGAAAACACACTTTCCACTACACCCCTGCAGAAGGTCATTAGGATGCTGGCGGATAATGAGGCTGGTTTCCTCCGAGAGTGCATTTTTGCACTGTATAATTTTTTTCCGTTGTGAAATTCATATTTGGTTACAAGGTGTTGTCAGTTGTTCATGGTAATCACATTAAAGTTCCCTTTTAATTTTCTCCTACTTCCAGGGTGCTGTGGAGTCCATTGCCATGAAGAACCCTAAGGAGCGAACAGCTCTTTTCGAGGAGATCTCCCGCTCTGGGGAGCTGGCGCAGGAATATGACCGCCGGAAGAAGGAGATGGTGAAAGCAGAAGAGGACACACAGTTCAATTATCATCGCAAGAAAAACATTGCTGCCGAGCGCAAAGAAGCCAAGCAAGAGAAAGAGGAGGTTTGTCTTTTGCATTGATTGCAAATAAAATATATCTACAGTTGCATATATATATATTACATGCACTCTGTTTGGATTAGAAAAAATACTTCATATAAGTTTGTTGTCCTGTGTGAGAAATTTGACCCTCAGAGAGCATGTGATTACATTAAATTGCAGCATAGTTCACATTGTCTGTCTTGTGTGTTTTGTCTGAATGAAACTCAACGTCATTGGCAGTCTTTGGCAAGGACACTCATCTAAAAAAGATTTTTAATCTCATTGTGGTTTTCCTGGCTCCCAATAAAAGCCATCATTGTAACACATATTTACCTCTTGCTTCCTGTGTGTCTCCTACTCTTATTCTCCAGGCTGAGCGCTACCAACGTCTGAAGGACGAAGTAGCCAGGGCCAGTGTCCAGTTACAGCTCTTCAAGCTGTACCACAACGAGACAGAGATTGAGAAGCTGAATAAAGAGCTGGGCCAGCGGAACAAGGAGATCGACAAGGACCGTAAAAAGATGGACCACGTGGAGGAGGAGCTGAAGGACAAGAAGAAGGAGCTGGGCAGGCTCATGAGAGAGCAGCAGACCATTGAGAAAGAGATCAAGTAAGTCATACTTTGTTAATGCACATACATAGATCCTGAACATTTAAAACCTGGGCTTTGTAAATCATATGACTCTCCACAGAGAGAAGGACTCCGAGTTGAACCAAAAGAGGCCACAATACATCAAGGCTAAGGAGAACACCTCACACAAGATCAAGAAGCTTGAGGCAGCGCGCAAATCATTGCAAAATGCCCAGAAGATGTACAAAAAACGCAAGGCAGACATGGATGAGTTGGATAAAGAGATGAGGGCGGTGGAGTTGGCCAAGCAAGACTTTGAGGAGAGAATGGAGGAGGAGGCACAGAGCCAGGGCCAGGACCTCACCCTGGAGGAAAACCAGGTCTGATATTTAAGAATATTGTAAATGTTCAATAGCACTGTTTCAAATGGTCAGTTTTTTTTTTTTTGTTTTTTTTTACAACACAAAGTATAAATTTACTTTCGGATCAATTTAAGTATATTCTTGTTTTTCTACAGCAAGTTATTTATACTTAATCTGTACTTCAATAAAATCTCCATCTCTCTCTGTCCTAGATGACTTTGTGTCCTAGTGACTTTGCAGACAAAAATGCATCTAGTAGTTTGGGATTAAACTGGCGCAACATGCAAATTTGTGTGTTAACTGGATCTCAGATTTTTTCATGTCATGACACCCAGTGTGAGTGAAAAGTTGAAGTGACTTAACACAATCCTCTGTTTCTCTGTTCCCACCAGGTCAAGCAGTACCATCGTCTGAAGGAAGAAGCCAGTAAACGTGCTGCTACACTGGCGCAGGAGCTGGAGAAATTTAACCGTGACCAGAAAGCCGACCAGGACCGTCTGGACTTGGAGGAGAGGAAGAAAGTGGAGACAGAGGTAAATAAGATATTGATGACATTGTTTCCCTGTGTTAGAACAAACTGATTTGAATGCGTATAATTTTCACAATCATTGTGTTGTTTTCTGTCCAGGCCAAAATCAAACAGAAGATCCGTGAAATTGAGGAAAACCAGAAACGTATTGAAAAATTAGAGGACTATATTGCTACCAGCAGGTATGCTGCTGACATTGTTACATGTGTTGATTTGATAGGTTTCTGCATAAACTCCTTTGTTCACATGCCTTTGTCATGTTGCCCCCACCAGGCAATCACTAGATGAGCAGAAGCGCATGGAGGAGGAGCTGACTGAGGAGGTGGAGATGGCCAAGAGGAGGATTGATGAGATCAACATGGAGCTCAACCAGGTACACAAAACACACAGGAAACAAAGTGTTGTAGATGCTGGTGACCACTCACTGAAAGACATTAGGTCACAAGTGAATGTGTCACAATGCCCAACTTTCCAACCAATTTTCAGATTTCAACCCGCTCCATAAAGTGTAGCTAATCCCAGAAGTGAGCAGCACGGATCTAAATTTCTCCACATGAATGGATGAATGTATCTCACTGCAGATATCTTCACATATCAGGAATAAGCAGTGTGAGAAATGAAATTAATAATGGTACCAGGTGTGCCAGGAAGCCATGCCAGTGGGCCAGCATGCATAGTGCTGGGGCTCTGGCACTGGCGCTCACATTCTTAATATTATTAGTTACACCGATGTTTGACAAGGGAAAATGTCAGCTGTGAAAAGGTCCATAACAAATCCTGTTATTATTGCCTTTTTCTGCAGGTAATGGAGCAGCTAGGAGACGCCAGAATCGACAGGCAGGAGAACAGTCGCCAGCAGCGCAAGGCTGAGATCATGGAGAGTATCAAACGACTCTACCCTGGCTCCGTGGTACGACAGCTGTCGCAGCGCAATATCGTCTAGTTTTCTTATAGTTTTTTTGGTGAGTTTTTAGTGAAGTAAACCACTCTGTCTCTCCTCAGTATGGCCGTCTAATTGACCTGTGCCAGCCCACTCAGAAGAAGTATCAGATTGCTGTGACCAAAGTGTTGGGCAAGAACATGGACGCCATCATTGTTGACTCTGAGAAGACCGGCAGAGACTGCATTCAGTACATCAAGGAGCAGAGGGGAGAGCCTGAGACCTTCCTTCCCCTCGACTACCTCGAGGTGAATACTATAAAATACGTTAAACCGATTTATTCAGAGTTAAAATATAGCTACAATATCAAAGTTACCATTACCTTAAATGCATATTTTATTATTTGACTCTTTTTGCACAATTTTTTTTTTTTTCAGAGCGACTAATTAAAATGCTCTTAATTTATAATGTGAGGCACTAGTGTTCCCTCCAAAAACGGCACTTAACATAAAACCAAGTCTGTTTGAATTTTAAATAAATATTGTCAGTATTATGAATTATTAATAGAAAGCAATCAATAATCTTCTCTGTAAACAAAGGTGAAACCGACAGACGAGAAGCTGAGGGAGCTGCGAGGAGCCAAGCTGGTGATTGATGTGATTCGCTACGAGCCCCCTCACATCAAGAAAGCGCTGCAGTACGCATGTGGCAACGCCCTGGTGTGTGAGAATGTAGAGGATGCACGAAGGATTGCTTTTGGAGGACCATACAGGCACAAGGTACTAGCTGATGTTTTATATTGTAGCGTCAGCCATGTTGTTGTAAAATGGGAGCATTTTCCTAAAGATGAGGTAGATGTAAACCTGAGCGTATTCTGCCTCCTAAACTCTCCTTGTCTCCCTGTTTCCAGACGGTAGCCCTGGATGGTACTCTGTTCCAGAAGTCTGGAGTCATCTCTGGAGGAGCCAGTGACCTGAAGGCCAAGGCCAGGCGCTGGGATGAGAAAGCAGTGGACAAGCTCAAGGAGAAGAAAGAGAAACTCACAGAAGAGCTCAAGGTAACTTAAGATGTTAATCAGGTTGTGGCTCAAGTTGTTTTCGATTTGTTAGTGAATTAGCTTAATATCATAAAAGTTAATGTGAAGCAGGATGTAATGAAACTATTGTAAATCTCCTTTATAGCCTCAAAATGTGAATTATTGTTGATGTATGGTTACTGACTGCAGTTTGATGGTTTATCACTTGATTTGTTAAAGTAAATTTGTAAACATTTTCTGTCAATGTTTTTTCATTGTAGGAGCAAATGAAGGCCAAGAGGAAGGAGGCAGAGCTGCGTCAGGTTCAGTCTCAGGCCCATGGTCTTCAGATGAGACTCAAGTACTCCCAGAGTGACCTGGAACAGACAAAAACACGCCACCTCTCCCTCAACATGCAGGTACAGCTTTACAAATCATTATTTTACATGTCCAGTCTGCTGTTATTGTGTCAACTGTGGCACTGAAGATTTTTTTTAATTTGCATTATGCAGGAGAAATCTAAGCTAGAGAGTGAACTGGCAAACTTTGGCCCCCGCATCAATGACATCAAGAGGATCATCCAGTCCCGTGAGAGGGAGATCACTGACCTGAGAGACCGCATGAACCTGGTGAGACTCACAGCAGGAGAAGTCCATGTAGAAATGCGTTTATGAATATTTGGCATTTATCTAACACTTATATGAATGTTCTCATTTGCCAGGTGGAGGATGAGGTGTTTGTGGAGTTCTGCAAGGAGATTGGAGTGAGAAACATCAGAGAGTTTGAAGAGGAGAAGGTGAAGAGGCAGAATGAGATCGCAAAGAAGCGGTGAGTTTAGTCATTTAATATTCAGTTCCAGTGTAGAGCATTCATCAGTCTTTCCACATTGTAGTTAATCCTGATCTCCAATATTTTTTACTCAGTCTTGAGTTTGAGACCCAGAAGACTCGTCTGGGCATCCAGTTGGACTATGAGAAGAACCAGCTGAAGGAGGACCAGGAGAAGGTCATGATGTGGGAGCAGACTGTCAAGAAGGACGAGGCTGAAATAGAGAGACTTAAGAAGGTAAAAACATCAAGTGAAGGATGAAAAGAAAATTGATTATCTGGTCTGTCCTCAATTTTAACATCACAATAATCTCATGTATCCTTTGTTTTTCTGTAGGAGGAACACAGACACATGAAGATCATTGATGAGACTATGGCCCAGCTGCAGGATCTGAAGAACCAGCACCTCACCAAGAAATCTGAAGTCAACGATAAGAACCATGAGATGGAGGAAATCCGCAAAAAACTGGGTGGCGCCAACAAGTCAGTGGCTGCAAGCACACTTCACACTTCCTTAATTTGTTATTTCTAAGGTGGATTTGCACTAAAGCTGTTGTTGTTGTGTATTGCAGGGAGTTGACCCAGCTCCAGAAGGAGGTGACAGCTATTGAGACCAAACTGGAACAGAAGCGCAGCGATCGTCACAACTTGCTGCAAGCCTGCAAAATGCAGGATATCAGGTTGCCTCTTCGCTCTGGAACAATGGATGATATCAGCCAGGGAGAGGTACAAATAAATGCACTGATATAGGGCCTGGCTTTGATAGCACAGGAACTGATACAGATAATTACATTCCCTTTTTTGTTTTGCTGATTCAGGGGAGCTCTCAGACAGATGAGTCCAGCAGCCAGAGGACGTCCAGCAGTGTTCTGGCTAAAGAGGCTCTCATAGAAATCGACTACAGCAACCTGTCTGAAGACCTTAAGGTACCACCCCAAATGACACCCTAGCTTTACATTTAAATCACCTCCTGCCATGATTTCATGTAAATATGAAATCCATGCTCTGGATTTGTGTTTCTTTGTTGTCTGACATATTAGCAACACACATTTTTTGAGACAGTTGTAAACATTTTTACATAGAAGAGGGTGTGTTGAACTACTCTCATGAAGTTTAATCCTGTTTGACCTCCCACAGGATGCACTGTCAGAGGAGGAGATAAAGGCAGAGACAAACACGCTGCAGCAGCGTCTGAACGAACAGCAGAGCATCCTACAGAGGATCAGCGCTCCCAACATGAAGGCCATGGAGAAGCTCGAGAGCGTCAGGGACAAGTTCCAAGAGACCAGTGACGGTGAGATGACAGGGCTTTATAAATGAGCGAGAGAAATAAAGCGGTGCTGATTTTAACAGTGCCTCTGTGGAGACGTTAATGATATCATCGATGTGTACTTATCTTTATATTTTAGAGTTTGAAGCTGCTCGCAAGAGAGCCAAGAAGGCCAAGCAAGCTTTTGAACAGATCAAGAAGGAAAGGTTTGATCGTTTCAATACTTGCTTTGAGTCTGTGGCCACCAACATCGATGAGATCTACAAGGCCCTGTCACGCAACAGTAGTGCTCAGGTATGGTTTTACACTATCACACTGTAGTTTGACAAAGCACAACCTCCTATTGATGCATTTATGCTGTTAAATATTTAAAGGGAAATGTCACAGTGATTGTCCTTCTTCTGTAGGCTTTCCTGGGCCCTGAGAACCCTGAGGAGCCCTACCTGGATGGCATTAACTATAACTGTGTGGCTCCAGGAAAGAGGTTTAGACCCATGGACAACTTGTCTGGAGGAGAGAAGACTGTTGCTGCCTTGGCTCTGCTCTTTGCCATCCACAGGTGAAACAAAGGATGAGAGGGAGGGGGAGTCTTAATACGTGTTTGTGTTGCTTGTAAGATGATGAAGATTTCTGCTGTTGTTGACGTCCTGTCTCCTCATCTCCTCGTCTGCAGCTACAAACCTGCGCCCTTCTTCGTCTTGGATGAGATTGACGCTGCTCTGGACAACACTAACATTGGCAAGGTCTGCTCAGAAATAAGATTTTGTTTTTGTGACTTGAGCGTTTTGCCATTGCTGCCTGTGATGTAAACACAGAGGCATTTTGTGAATAATGAAAAACTACAACTCATCATTTCCTTTAATCAAAAGGTGGCCAATTACATCAAAGACCAGTCAGTGCAGAACTTCCAGGCCATCGTCATTTCTCTGAAGGAGGAATTCTACACCAAGGCAGACTCGCTCATCGGCGTTTACCCAGAGGTGCGTTTCTCAACATTGATTATACAGAATATCTCCATGAAGGTTTGACAGTAGAACATGGTTTCTGCAGGTTTCTATGTCTCCCAATGTAAAGCACTGAATCCACTAGTGCAAAAAGGTGTTAAGAAGTCTGCCTTGTAAATTTAATTTACAAAGCAGGCTGTCAAAAGACTTTATGCTTCTATAAATACAAATGAGACTGTTTTGACACTGCATTGTGTTTGCTGCAGGCTGTTTAATCCTCTTTAGGTTTCAGCCAGCGCTGCCAGAGCTGCAGCAAACGCTGTGCACACTGGTGCTAGTTACAGAGGCTCATCAGCTCTCGTCAGTTTTAGTAAAAATATACATCTGCTTAAATTAATGGATATTTTTTAATTGGTTTATCAATCCATTAATTTTCTTCCACTCTCCTGGGACAAAGTGATTGAGTATTTGATTCATTAATTATGAAATAGGAGTTACTGTTATTCACCATTGATTTAAATGTCCATCATATATTGATATAAATGTCAGTAGATTAGTACTTGATATAATAATAAGTCTTATTGCTACATGGAAGCTGTACTGTCCCTACTGGGTTTCCCTCCATTGTTGTGTGAGTGTGACGATGAAAGGTTCAACATTGCAGCCTGTGGTAGATTTTAAAAAGTTCTCAAAGTCGTTTTGTGTTTCCACCAAACGCGATGAACGCAATTTACTCGCGCGACAAACGAAAATTCGACGCGCTACTAGCTAGAGTTTGGATGTCGGGCCAGTCATTTGCCGCAAAAGTTCAATATTTTCAACTTAACTTATTTTTCTTCTCCTCAACCCACAGCAAGGAGACTGTGTCATCAGCAAAGTTCTTACCTTCGACCTCTCTCAGTATCCAGATGCCAACCCAAATCCAAATGAGTAGGACAAGGCAACTCCCAACACTGGCATTTTGGCAAGGTGGATGTTCATCTTCCACTGTCTCCAGATTGCTCATGTATTCTATAGACACAGATCATGTATCCATTAGGTCCTACATCTTATTTCCTATCGTTTTTTATGTTCATGTTTTTTTCAATATGCTAGAGTAGTGAAATAGTGAGTTGTTATTTTTTTTAAGTTGTGGAGCAGTTGTTCTTTATAGACTGCGACAAACAGGATGTATGTACATTTATACAAGCCAGCCCTTTCTCAATTTGGCCATACAAGAGTGATTATAATAATCAATAAATTTAATTCTAATCTAACGAAGGTGAGTGGGAATCAGATGTTTTTAACAGACTGTTGAGTTTGTATCATGTGGTAAAATGTGTCAAATTTACCAGAAACAAGTTTTTGCTGTCAGAACTTTTATACTGTTTATGGTCCACTTTTTCCGTGGTGTGCTTTAAAGCCCTTGCCTGTCTTCTGTTGTGTGTACTAAAACATGTATTTGCATTTTCATATGTGCTTCGTTGTTTTAAAAGCCGGAAAATGAGGAAACAGTTATTACAGTATGGCTGATACATTCCCGTGTGTGATAGCTAAATGAAACCACTAGTTAGCTGCGACCGCCGATGCTATAATGAGATCGTGGAGGTTTCATCTGAACATTATTACAAATGAAAAGTGCTGAGGCTATACAACTGTATAAATAACAACAGTCTCTTTTTATTCCCCGCGTGAAATTCTGAATCAGCTTTAGGTGAATGGAAAACTCAACATGAGTGAGAATATTTTGTCAGTTCTGTTTTATTGATTGCTTTGCTTCAATAAATAAAATTTGAATTATTTAAGCTCCTTTAATTTTGTTTACTTATTATTTTACTGTGCAACTTGTTCACAGTTGTCTGAATTCTTTGATGGCTTTGTGCCCCTGTTTTAAGGAATTTTCTTGCCTTTCTGTGAACCTGTTTGAACCCACAATGCAGTCTGCATCTTGCTGCATAAGTTTCTGTTCCATAAGGGGGGGGAGTCTTTGCTTTGCTAGGCAAGACTATTTATAGAGGCTCTCAGTTTTCACACCGTAGCTTCAGCGGAGGGGGGCAGAAGCAGCAGCACCTACCTTCTCATAGAGAATCTGCACTCACCGTCCCACTTGAGCGTCTCTTTATCACAACTCTAGATCATTATTTCTTGGAGCAAACCCAACTGTCTGTGTTGTCAGGCACCTGTTTTTGGTTTGTTTGCAGAAAGACAACTAACACAGAAATGAATGTTTAGGATGATTTATTTCTTTTGCCAATAGGGAGAACACCGATGTAACATCAACTATATTGGCACAGATCCAGAAGTGAAGAAGAATTAAGGTCAGAAGTTGAGCTATAAAAAGATTCACTCAAACTAATGGCGTCTAACCTTGAATAATGATGTAATGTACGACAGCAAAAACACAGGCTGATCAGAGGACAGTGTAAACAAGAAAAACAGTCCTCTTGAAGGCCGGTCATGTTTGCATTCAGGCACGAAACATGAAACGTGCAATCACTTGTGCCAATGCAATTATGAATAAAATTTGTTCATACACCTTGGTGAGCTTTGAACCTAAATCCACCATACTCCAGGTATGCTGAAGATACATTCTCTGTACGGGTCAAACTACTGACCCCCAACTCAACAGTGTGACACATTCATGTAAATGAAAAACATAAATACAATCTGTACCAGTAGTGACTTACAGTGGAAAAAAAATCACATGCACTACATGATGCAGAAAGGCTTACATTGAACAAATCACTAAATTCTCTCCTCCTTTATGTCCTAAATAAAAATATTCATAAAAAAAGATGTTTCCTCTTAAAAATCTGCTGAAACCCACTGTATGCAATAACAGCCGACAACAGGAGGAAACTTCAAATCTCAGTAATAAAATAAGTAATAAGGACAGCAAGTCCAAATGGATCAGAAGACACTGCTTTAAAAACAGAAAAAATGCTTCAACTTTCATTGTCAGCACCAGGACCCTTTTAAGAGTGTGAACTGAACACTCAGTTAAACATTTCTGGGCCTGGATGCACACACTCTCACTTTACCATCTTCCTCACTGAACTGCAGCATGATAAAGAAAGCTGCCTGCTCCCTGCTTAACTAAGTCACTTCAGACATTTTTAGTCACCTATCACTATCCTGCCTCTCTGTTTGAGGCTTTCAACAAGACATTGAGTCCGCTCACATGGTTGTCCTATAAGTCTATGGAATGGATAACCTCATAAACGCTACAAAGAAAGGAGTGCGTCAATCTGTTCACTCTGAGATGAGTTAGTGTTTTTATTAGTTTCAATAAATCTGAAGATTATGATGTTTCATTATCAGAGATACTGTTTCTCCTTCATTAAGTTTCAACCACACTGGACAATATATCGAACCTGAGCTAATGTGCCTTTAGGCCTTGTGCCAGGATAGTAGATACAGATTGTCACAGGGGAACAAGTTTGGTGAAGTGAGGCGAGGTGAAGCCACCTGTAAGAGTAAAAACCACATGATAACCACGTACACTCGAGTGACAGCCTCTACACTTTGGAGTCAGCGTCAGCCTGCTCCTGCACAGAGGGAATCAGTGGGATCGGACGTCTCTTTCTCCTCACAGCTGGATCTGGCTGGTCTGTTTCCTGTGTGGCCACAGACGGGCCAGCGGGAGGGACAGGGATGGGACGTCTCTTTTTGACAGAGGCGACGGAGCGCTCATTCAGGATGCCCTGAGCCATGCCCTCCATCTGAGTGACGGGGATGTGCATCGCTTCAGCCATCTCCCTCTTAGTCGCAGACACAAATTCCGCGTCTTTGGCCAGGGAGGCTAGACCGCCTTCTACTAGAGCCTGGAAGACACAACAAAATCCAGTGTTGGAGCTTACATACAGTAGCGTTGTCAAATTATCACTGGTAAAGCAACACTTATAAATCCACAGCCCCTGTTGTTGTTGAGCTATGAATGATGTTGTTATGAAGCATTAAAACAGCTGAATAAATAATGGTAACAATGATTTAATATTTCCTGAACTCCAAAGAGAAACAAAGGGACTGTAGCCTCAGATGAACAACTAATGTTCTGGAAGTTATCAGACTTTCTCAAACACACTCCCCTGAAATATGAAAAATGAAATTCATTTATCATAATATTTCTACAAGACTTCATAGCTCAGCTTTGATTTATACCTTGAAACAAACTTACTTACTTACTTACTTTAACTGTTGTCTTGTAACCATATGAAAGACTGAAATTAAAACTTTCTAGTTTGTGAATTACACAATTTCTATTGACTGAAAAGTTATAGAACCTACAGTTTATGGCGTTTACGTTAAAAATATGTCCTTGATCTCTGGACAGAAAAAACCTTGAAGCTTGAGCAGAAAAACCTGAAAAAATATTATTATATTATTAGTGATTTATGGTGTTTTCCTGAATTCTACATGAGTTATCTTACACAAATGAAAACTTTAACACTGGGTGCCTGATGTGTCTGCTCTCAGTACTGAAAAGAGTGGTAAATGTTGTTAAGGCCTATCCCAGCCAGGTTTGAGGGTGGAGCAGGACATCTGCCAGTGGAGGTGGTAAGTAGTTCAATAGTATTAGATAGAAGATGTGTGCAGTCACAGATCTCTCCTCACTCACCTCCTGGACGAGCTGATCGGCCGCAGTGTGGGAGCTCTGACTCTGACTGTCACCATAACTAGGGTCATACGGGAACTGCAAAGAGGACATGAATTCATACACTGTCTAAATGAGTTGTTAATCATCACACTCAGTGGATAGGTCACTCTTCAATAAATGTTACCTGTGTTTTGTCTGTTTTCACTATGAAGCTCCAGTGTCTGTTGTCTTAATAAGGAAAAACAAATGACAGTGAAAAGTTGCCCAGACAAACCCACAGCAGTGCTGCTGGTTGAGAGAAAATGAATTAATCTAATAACCAATTCTGTTTTGAGGAGCTGCCTCTTTTGTTTGTGTCATGACAGTAAACTGATTATCCCTGTCTTTTAGACTGATGTTTGAACAAGCAAGTCATTTGAGGACATTACATTCAGCTCTGTAAAAATGGCACAGATTTCTTTTTCATCTTTATCTGACATGTTCAGATGAATCCACTGAGAAAATAGTCAATGGCCGTAAATCAGCCTTAAATCCATGTCTTTAAAAAAACAAACAAACAAACAAAAAAAAAGACTGCCAGATATTTTGCCCAATTTTATTTGAACATTATTTGCTGAGCTTCATAAACAAGAGAATTCTTAATCCCACAAACAGCATGTGAACAGGTGCTGGGGTTGTTAAACTAAAATCACTCTATTTTTCATTAGCCTATTTCACGCTGCCTTCAGATAAACATCTAGCAAACTACTATATATAGATTTGTGTGTATACATGAGCTTGTATTCCATATGTGTGGGGATACAGGGTGGGGAATACATTTGTTTATCTACATTTAACTATATGTTTACTTTCGGATATTTGAGTGTATTTGTGGTTTTGTTGTAAAGCAGGAACACTGCACACTGCAGAGAGCAAATTTCCCTCTTGATATGTAAAATGTTCATAATTTTGTATGGGCATTTTGTGCTGTCTGGACGTACCTGGCTCTTCATCCTCATTAGGATTGTAAAACTCTTCAGGACTGCCCTCTCTTTCAACTGAAAATCTGAAAGACAACAAAAATGACCATTTATCACTCATAGTCACCCAGAGTGTGTGTCACCACTGTAGATACATATATATGTATATGTATATATATATGTATTATATATGGTACCCACTCTGCGAAGGCGTTGTTGTTAGTGTTGCTCTTTGGTGCGGTTGTGGGGAAAAAGTCGGTGGTGGGCATCAAGGTGGCAGAGTTTGGTGGGGACTCGGGCTGGCTCTCAGAGAACTTGAGGGGCCTCTGGTTGGTCATCTGTGGGGACTGAGCGTTGGTGGGCTCGGAGGAGAAAGAGTCCACCCGGTCACCAAACAGGCCATGGGTACGCTGCAAATACCAAGCAAGACAAGCACATACTTTGATATGTCCCACCTTAGTGCAGAATCAGGACAATGTAAGATGTAATGTACCAAAAACAGCCATGATCTTAACACTGAGACCTTTTGAAGTATTCAAACATTAAAGATGATTGTGTCAAAAATGGTATGGAAAAGTCATCCCACAACCCATTCACCTGGTAAATTCTCTCTTCTCCAGCCTCCTCCATGGCTCTGTCCATCTCGTCCTCATTCTGCAGGTCTCCTGAAATGGCTCTGTGCATCTCTGGAGCAGCTTCTTCTTCTATGCTCCTCAGACCGGCCTAGAAAAACATGCAGGATGTGGCGAAGTGAAGAGCACAGGTACAAAGTTGAGTACTGGTGTAAGAAAGAGACATACGGTGAGGTATACGCAGGGTTGCTCTCTAGGATGAGTGCAGTGTTAACAGTGATGTGCATAAAAATTTGCTGATATAATATTTTATTGATTTATTTACCCCTGAAGAGCCAAAAGGGAATGCAATATGCAACATTTTTGCATAGCATGCTTCTCTGAAAAATGCTTACCATGTCTCTTGAATATTTCTGAGTGATTTTCAGTTATTACACAGTAACTTCCTGTCTCACATTTGAAACATTATACTGATAATATGAGTTGGACTCCATACTGACTGCTCACCTGGATCTCTGGCCCTGAGGCACTTTTCTTTGAAGGGCGGTAGCCGTAGTACTCCTCCTGACGCTTCAAGAATTTGCGGAAATGGTCCTGGAGCAGGAAGTTGGCGTAGAATTTTCCCACAGTCACCTCATCATCTACAACCAGGTCAAACAGGTCAGAGTGCAATCAGAGTAAGAAATACAGGACTATTTTCTTATGTGTCTGTTTTCTTTCTTCAGACTGACCTCCAATCGGGGGGATAACCTGGTCTAGCAGTTTCATACTGGTGCGTTTCCAGATTTTCTTTATGATGGCTCTCAGCTCCTCATTGGCTTGCTCAAAGTTACCTGTTCAGAACAATCCATGGAAAATGCATGAAGTAACAGTTTACACATCAAGTTGGAGAAAAGACATATATTATATGTAAACTGTATAATAATGGTACAGATGCACTCTACCTTCTGTTTTGATTTTAAGAGCAGTCCTGACAAGAGCGAACAGAGTGGCATTGAAGGTGACTGTGCCATCGCTGTTGAGAGGCATGTTCATACCAACCAAACGCTGCAGGAAAGTTTGAAGTTTAGATACTTATTACCTTCATAGTTTTATCAACTGACAATGTATTATCACCATTATCATGCATTATAAATAATAATTAATTAATTATTAATGTTAGGTTAGAGGAGGGGTAAAGACTTGGAGACGGGGAAGAGGTAGTTTCATTTAATGTGAATAACTATAAATAACGCTGTGAGACACCTGTAAACTCATAGTAGATAGTTTTATATAGAATATTCAGTATCTTATCTGATGACTGACATACACAGTACAGTATATGCGGAGCATCTCTTGGTTTTTGACTGTTAATAATCATACGTACCTTACATGCAGCTCGATGAGGACAGAACTTGCCGAAGCCCAGTGGAGGCTGGATGCGCCGCAGCAGCGTCACCACATCCAGATGTTTAATTCTCCCCCTGTCAGATCCAAGAGACATGTTATACTCATCTTAAGTGGCACACACCTAAATCTGACCTAGCTGGACATATAAAAAACACAAACAGGATTCTGGATCTTAATTGGAGTTCAGGCTTACGTGGCTTCAGGGTCATATTCGGCCCAGATCTTCTTAAACTCATCCAGATGATGAGGACCAAGGAGAGACCAATCACGGGTCAGGTAGTCAAAGTTATCCATGATGACAGCTACAAACAAATTGAGGATCTAAAGAAGGAAGAAATAAAACACCTTGATTTATACTGTTTCTTATGATAAAGGTTAAAATATGATAATATTAGGTTATAAAGGTTGACTTTATGGCTGCTTCTCACCAGGAAGGCACAGAGACAGTAGAAACTGAGGAAGTAGAAGACGGCAAAGTTGGACCCACAGGTGTACTCCTCTCCTGGCAGGAAGTCAGACTTGGGGTCACACTTCTTCCCGTACATTGAAGCCATCATGACCTCCTGCCAAGCTTCTCCAGTCGCACATCTGAATACAGAGACACACACACAACCTACAGTGAGATCTTCTCTGTTTTTCATCCTGCAAACAATGAGCTTTGAAGCACATCCAGACCACAGACTCACCGGAATAACATCAGAACAGCCTGAGGGAATGTCTGGAAGTTGTTGTTGCGGTTGATTTGAGTGCCGTCCACTAGGGCTATCTTTCCAAAGATCTGAAGGGTTGTTACAGCACCAGTCACAATTAGTTCACCAATGAAAAATGCAAAAAAGTTGTCTCAGTAGAATTTAGAATCAGAGACACATTAACAGTCTCCACAGGTTTACAATGTTATTGATCCAGAAAATAAATATTGAAGACTGTACCTGCATCCCAATGACAGCGTAGATGAAGAAGAGCATCACGATGAGCAGAGCAACATGAGGGAGAGCCTGAAGACACAAAGCAAACAGTCCACTTGTTAAAAATGTGTCACAAGTGCAGGATAAAAATAAAAATGAAGGTGACGGTGACCATTGCGACAGACCTGGAAGGACTTGATGAAGGTCCACAGCAGGTTACGGATGCCCTCCGAGCGGTTCAGCAGTTTGACCAGACGCATGACACGGAAGAGACGGAAGAACGTGATGGAAACGGAGGCATTTTCAGAAGCCTGTGGGAAAAAAAGATAAAAAAGATTTGAGAAAATGGAAAACTTAAGAATAAGAATTACTTTCTTCAAAAAATGGGACAGTTTGGACTTACTGCAATTGTTTGCATAGGATTCGTCTCCTGCACAAAAAAATGAAGAAAATAGATACTGCAGTTATATTCAATAGTTAGTTATAATATTATTAATATAATGCACGTAGCAGATATTACACTTATACGGTTAAAGATCATTTAGGTTTGATGTATAATCTCAAAATAGGGTTAAATAGTAGAGACAATATTTCCACCTGTGATGAGTTACAAAGCTTCAGGATCTTAGTTGCTGAAAACTAGAGGAGCAGCTGCAGCTTGTAACTCATGCGAAATCAACAAATACATACAGTTTGCTGTCAAATTATTAACAATTTTCAGTCATTCAGCCCACATTAATACTTGCTGTGATTTTATATATGAGTGCTGAAATGTAGATCTGTTTGTGCAAACAGTGTGAGACGAGCTGTAACACAATATAGCAAACAGTCTGAGGTCTTATTTTACATTTGCTGTGTAAGATGAGAAGGGACAGCAGGAATGCAGATGTTTCACCAGCAGGTTGAGTAGCACACAGTTCAGTACAGTAGCGCTAAGGGTTTACTAGCGAACATGGTGGGGTGCTCACACAGCAAGGCTCATGCAGCAGTGTAGTGCAGTGCAGATCAGATATTTACAGCACAGCCATGGAGACAGTACAGTCCTCCACTGGAGGCCAGGGCAGTCTGTGGAGGATAGACAGGTGAGGAGTGAGGTGCATGGAAGATGGAGGGATTGATGGGGATAAGAAAGAAATAAAGAGAAACAAGAAGAGCAATAAAGAAAGAAAAGACATTCAACACATTCTGGACAGAGAAAACTGAATCTGCTACAAGCTTGTGTTGGTTGTGTGAAAATGATGAGGCTGATGCAGTGCAGAAAAGACATGAGAGAACTGTGACTGGTTGGAGAAAGCAGTTTGTGCAGCATTCTCACATAACACTAATCCTTTAATTGACACCGTGCTCTTTTTAAGAGTGCTCAGACAACACGTTATAAAAGTTGTAATGAATAATTGTGGGGATGAAGGAAAGTATGGGTGGGTTTGTGATGGAAAAGGAAGTGCATCTGCATATGGCACTGAAGAGGATAGGAGTGAAGCTGGTGATGTAAAAATGACCCACAACAGTACTGACCATGTCCTGTGAGCTAGATCTGCTGGCACCAATCAGCTGTTGGGCCGCGATTATATGCGTCTGGGTCAGAGCATTGAATACATACATTCAGTCATTTTAATACAAATGACACTGATTACTGGGAATGTCTCGTTACAACAACACAAGGGGATTTCATATACACAGCACCTGCAATGAGAACCTGTTATCTGTGTGTTCATCAGAAAAAGGAAAAATTCATATATGCTCTGTTATTTGTACTCACATCGACTTCACTCAAGATGACATCAACAACGCTGCCGATGACGATAATGAAATCAAAGACATTCCAGGGGTCTCCAAAGTAGCCCTGTATAAAGTAGTAAACCACTGATGAGACAGTGGGACACTAAGGCTGAGTGAAAAAAACTATTGAACATGAGACATCACAGTGTTTACCCTCGCTTTGAAGGCCATGAGCTTGAGAATCATCTCCACAGTAAAGAGCACAGTGAAGATCAAGTTCAGAGTGTCTGACAGCTTGGTCACATGGTCTGACTGGTTACAGTGCTGTTGAAAAGCAAAAATTACACTTAACATCGTATTATTACAGACTGTAGTTTTACTGGCTGATATTGCATGTCACTGGAAAATATTAGCAAATGCACAGAAAACTTAACAATAACATTCACATTAGAAAAGCAATATTAAGGCATAGAAAATGCCCAGGTCTTATTTATTCTGTTTTTAATGTTATTATTAGAGTCAGTCTCAAATGTTAAAAGGTCACTGAATTCTGATTGGGACATAAAAATTTGTGACATCACATTTTTTTAACTGAGCCACACCCACTTTATACCAGCAAGAAAAGCACAAACAAAAAAAGAAATACAGATTTTATATGATGATTTTTACTTGAGTTCATACTTTTAACCAAAGTAAAAAATCTAATTGAGCTAATATGCTTCAGGGGCCTTTTAATAGATAAGTCCCATTTATTTATAACATGGGTCTTATTTGGGTCATAGCTTTGGCTAAACTGATCAAAGTAAGAGTTGTAATGAACTGGGATTAGCTTTTAACAATAAATAAACAAGACCCATACTGAACTTTGAAAATTACAGAGTCTCTACCCAGTGTAGTGTTGTATTGTGCAGTCATCAGCAACTTTAGTTACATGAGAAAAAAAAAACTGGCAAATGATTGCTTGCATACACATTCGGGTTTTGTAAATTAACTGAAAGAGCAACAAGTGGAGCACTCTGCACTAATCTGCTCCCAATTCCTCCCAAAATTAATTAGTCTGGGATTTCACAGAAAGCTGTAGTGTCCCATACTTTAAATACAGTGTCAAACTTTAACATATTCATTAATTAAATGCTGCAACAAACACTGAACACTTGTGCTCTTAGTTAAAGAAATGCTTAGACCTACATCTAAAGATACTGAACACACACTGACACTGAATATTGTTTGCCAGCAGCCTCTACAGTACAATCAGTGTTTTTATGGTTCAAAATGACCTTGATTTACATACCTGCATCCCCAGACACAAGGTGTTGAGCATAATTAGGAAGAACATGAGGTACTCAAAGTATGAGGAGGTGACAATGTACCAGACCCTGTACTGGTAGGGGTTTTTAGGGATGTAGCACCTCAGTGGACGAGCCTTCAATGCGTACTGCACACACTGACGCTGAAGGGAGGTAACACAGGAGGTGGGTTAGAAGAGAAATAATCAGCCACTGAGTGTGTTTTAGATTTTACTGTCACTGTCCATAGCTTCTTCTCTGGGGGTCTCACTGTACCTGGTTCTTATCCAGCTCACAGTTCTGGTACTCCTGCTCGCCCTGCTCCTGGAAAGTGACGATTACAAAGCCCACAAAGATGTTCATCATGAAGAAGGCAATAAGGATGATGTAGATGATGAAGAAGATGGACACATCCACACGGTTGTTGAAGACAGGACCCATGTCTTCTTCATCTGAATCGATGGCTCTGTATAAGAGTCTGAGAACACGTTGAGAGGTGTTGAGTGAGGAGGGGGACGTGGCAGGACAAAGATCACAGATACAATGAAGGTAAATGTATAATTCAGTGGATTTAGAAGAATATATTGCCTCTTCTACAATATCTGGCTGCAAACAATTGAATTACTCCCAGCTCAATATCCGTGTAATACAATATGTTGTCCTCTAACTCAATCAAAGTAGCCCTATTGAAGAAACAATTTGTCACATCAGAACGTATGCTGTGCTTACTTTGGCCAGCCCTCAAATGTGGAAACGGTGAAGAGAGCCAGCATGCCATAGAGCACATTGTCAAAGTTGAAGTCGCTGTTGAGCCATTCTCTCTTAGCCACCACTGTGTCCTGCAAGGAGTTATCCATGTGCTTCAAGAAGGATCCCCTGAGAGCAAACACAGTGAGTGGCCACTCTAAAATAGCATTAGGACTTGAAATGAGTCATATCTCAAAGATGTTTGCCTTACTGGCATTCCTCCGCAGTCATTTTGGATGCATCTGTGCAGCTGTAGAATTTACCCTTGGAGGAAAAAGAATTAGTGACACATTTATCACGCATTCAGTAAGGCCACTAAGCTTGTAGTATTTTAAATAATCTTTAAATACAAGCTTTAGAAGGTTATACCCCATATGATTTCCAAAACCTACCTTAAAGAGTTGCACTCCTATACAGGCAAACATGAAATTCAGCAGCATGGTGACCAGGACAATGTTACCAATAGTTTTGATGGCCACAAACACACATTGGACAACGTGCTGTAAATAAAGACAAGGAATGATTATTTAATACTGGGTCCAATCAGGTGCAGGTTTGTGGAAACATGTAATGGTTTAATGGAATGGTTTTAATGGTTTTATGTAACTTGAGGATTTGCATTTTGTGTTACTTTATACTTCACTCACTTCACTTATACATTTCAGACAAATTGTACTTTTTTACTACACTTTACTATACCATAAGTACCTAAGTATAAAGATGGGTTAGAAGATTATGGTAAAATAACATTTACTAAGCCTAAAAAATAAAATGCCTTGTTAGAGATTAAAACTTGTGGTCCCCAGTCTTTTTGGCTTGTCTTAAGAGAGCATCTGCTTGGGTCCCTTTATCATATTACAGATGTCTACATAATGTACTGAAAAGGAAATATTGATAGGAGATATCTTAATTACTAGTATCAACAATATAATAATCTCCAAAAAATACTACATCAGTTGTATTTTAAACTCCTTTCGCTAAGAAGAATTTTGCACTTCTTAAAGTGAGATTTGGAAGGCAGGACTTTTATTTGTAATGAATGGTCTCATTGTTGTTTAGTTATCGTTAGTAGTATTGTCTGAAAACTTCTTCCACATAAACATAGATTTTTTTTCCCCACTGAAATTATGTATAAATATGTTGTACCTTTAACCCTTTGGCTCTGTTGATGGCCCTCAGAGGCCTCAGCACCCTCAATACCCTGAGAATCTTCACCACAGAGATTGCACTGGATCTGCACATAACAGAGGACAATTGGCAGTCTTGATATACGCTTATGGAAACACTAAAAAGTGTAAGGATAATAACAGAGGGACTGTTCCATATCTATTGAAGCAATCCAAACTCACTCCATTCCCATAGAAAGAAGGGAGACTGTGACCACAATCAGATCCAGGATGTTGAAGGAGTTACGGCAGAAGGAGCCCTCATGCATAAATGCTCCATACACTGTCATCTTTAAACAGAAGAAAATAATTGCAGTAAATGCCAAAAATGAACTTACATCCACCAATGCTGACATTCAGATTGCTGAATTTAGTGTTTGAAACTCAGCAGAGAAACTAGCTGCTATTACAGTGAATTAGGTATATTGGCAGAGACATGCAAGACTGGCAATATTTCAGAATGATGTGATATCCCTAATGTGGTTTCAGAGGATTATTCCTCTGCCAAGAGCAATACTGAATGCGGAAGGAGGCTTGGATGGTTTTTATCCTAATTAGACATACACTATACTAAAATATACAGCACAGAACTCTTTGTTAAACTTACCTTAAGTACAATCTCAATAGTGAACACTGTTGTGAAGACAATGTCAGCATAGGCCAAGATCTGGAAGACAGGCACAAACAGCAGATTTGTTCTTAAATTTGTCCTGATTTCAACAGTTACTGTCTGTCTGACTGTGCCAGATCAAAATGTCACCTGGTTTCTGTAGGACTTGGGATCAATAGGGTCCTCAGCTGCCAGGGAGATGGACGAGAGCAGGATGAACAGCAGGATTAAGTTGGTGAAGGATGAAGCGTTGATGATCTTGTAGCACAGCTTTCTGAACCTGGATACCAGTGAATAGAAAAATGTAAACACAAAAAGACACACACATATTACTTATCCTAACATATGATGAATGTATTTTCAGGTTGATATTCTGAGTGAGACAGTGAGATAGTCAGATTCTGACTTGTTTTGGGGGCCAAAGATGAAAAAAGAGCTGGCTTCGGGCAGTGGAACTGCTTCTTCCTTCAGCTGCAGGTCAGCCATTGGTCTAGGACGAGGGCTGATGGGGATTTCAGGCTCCTCCTCCTCGTCATCACCTGTGGAGGAGATCAGATTCAAAACTCAATAGTGCAATGACACATCTGCTTATCAGTGGTATTCATGTTACAAGATCATCGTGAAAAGAGAGAGCGTGAAAGACACTGAAAATTAAATTAAAATAAAAACTCATGAGAAAAAATGAAATCTATACTGAATCACATAGTAGTCTTTATATGGTAGTCACCAGAGTAGTGTAAAAAATAGCTTGACTTTAGACTGCTATAAACTCAGCTCATGGAATTGGCTGAGTCTAATAATAATGACAGGTTACTATACTTACACTGTAACATAGCCAGGACAGCAGCACTGGTAAACAGCCAGTGTAATGAATACGAATCCCTGCAATCAGTAAACTCCTTCTGCTACAACTGCATTGCTGAGAAAACTGGTTCATCATGCAAGATAAATATATGTTACCTGGGAAGTCAGCAGGTGGGAATGGATCCTTTACTTCATTGACATTGGACTCAAACTCATCAACTTTAAGCTGGAAATAAACACACACACATATATATATGTATATACATTCTTACTGTATGTATAGGTGCGTATGTTTTTCATTGATATATCAGTGTCAGGAGTAAACATGTGATGTGGTGCCAGAAACAACACTGACCTTGGCTGTGGTAGGCATGCCCTCTAGCTTGGCTCTCTGCTCTGCCAGTTTCTTAGCTATCCTCTCCCTCTCCTCATCAGTCTTGTCAGGCATTTTGGACCTGGAGGAAAGGAATGGAATAAAGTTGAGATATGAGCAGACAGAGCAGATCATTTTCCCAAGGTGTAACTTATTTTATTCACCTTAGCAGTTTTCTTCTCAACTTTTCTTCTGCCTTTTCTTTCTGGGCTGAGGTTAGACTCTCTGCCTCTGCAAGGTTGTCAACGGCGATAGCCAAGAAGACATTCAGGAGGATATCTAATCACACTGGGCTCAGGAAAATGAAACCTTTGGATTTGTTTACATTATTGTTACATACAGAATTCTTTAAACTCATTGTGAGCGCATGTGAAGGATACAGTTTCCACAGACATAGAGGATGATAAAGTAGATGGCGACAAGGATTCCAGGGAATTCAGGCCCTCCATGAGCCATGATGCCATTATACATGATGTTGGTCCACTCTTCTCCTGTTAGGACCTGAGATTTAAAGAGTAGGCAATATGATGATAAACATCAGACAAGCAAGGTTTAACAAAATCAAAGGAGACATTTCTAAGAATTTAAAAATTTTCAAGTACAAATTAGTTTCTAGCTTCACCTGAAACACACTAATGAGGGCTTGAGGGAAGTTGTCAAAGTTACTGCGTCTGGGTCTGTGGTCAGGAAAGTTGAATTTTCCCCCGAAAACTTGCATGCCAAGGAGCGAGAAGATGACGATGAAGAGGAAGAGAAGGAGGAGCAGGGAGGCGATGGATCGGACAGAGTTAAGGAGAGAGGCCACAAGATTACTTAGCGAGGTCCAATACCTGCAGAACAGTTAAGAGAAGAGGGGAGAAATAACTAAAAATAACACTATAACATTTTTTAAATTGGATGCAACATGCTCATTTGAGGGAACTGGACTTACTTTGTGACTTTGAGGATTCTCAGCAGTCGAATACACCTGAGCACAGAGAAACCCAGAGGAGCCACAGCTCCTGCAGACAGCATGATCATCTCCAGGATACCGCACAGTACCACAAAGAAGTCAAAACGGTTAAACAGAGACATGAAATATGCTCTAGGACCCAGGGCATACATCTTCACAAACATCTCGATGACAAACAGCACCAACAGGACACGACTGGCAACATCTGTGGAGATAAGAACGGTGAGAGGCAAATGAATGAAGATGGAAGGGACAGAATTTATGTGAATAAATATTCATAATAATCTACATTCATCACCGACCTTGTAGGGAAGTGAGCGAGTCAGACTGGTGGTGATGCTCAGTTGCTATGGTCAGGGTGTTGAGGAAAACAAGGAACATCACCACCCAGTAAAAGGTTTTGGTTTTCACATACACCAGGCACTTCATCCTGAAGAAACGATTCCAGCGACGGGCCAGACGGCTACACACACACACACACAGATACACAAACTCTACGTTACTGTGCTAAGGTGCCGTCACTATCACATGACCATGTCTACGCGTTAGCAAAACAGCAAACTTACTAGTAGTAGACAATTCGACTCTTGCCCTCAAGATCATATAGGCTATCTGTATCTGAATCTCCACTGGTCAAAGGCAGCAATCCTGACAAGACAATAATAGTTTGAATTCAACACTATTGCTACATTGGTTTAACTGCTGAGATGGTTTGTAGTGCTTACCTTTGCCCTCTCGATCAGCATCCAGCACTTCAGCGTGAGTGATCCACTCCATGTAGCCATGAAGGTCTTCATCCAGCTGCTGACGCTCTCGCAACTTCTGGAACTCTCCACGTGACCTTGCTTTCTCTCTCTCTTTGGTAAACTCGCTGAGTTTACCAGGAGAGACAAAGTCAAGTAAGAGAAGAAATGTGATTGTTGTTTAGAGCCTATTTGTGTTGAGAAGCAGAGATGCAAGGAGTAGAAATGATGAAAGATAAATGTTGTCTTACCCACTGAGCACACCCAGAACTAGGTTGAGTACAAAGAAGGAGCCCAGCAGAATGAGGGGAACGAAGTAGAGCCAGGGCCATTCATTTCCCATGGCATCATTTATCTGAAAGACAACTTTATGTCAGCCACAAACACTGTGTTCTGTCTGAGTATGCTTTGGACAATAAAATGTTGAGGTGTTGGTTGCCCAAAAATAACAACAGTGAATGTTCAAGCCGACCCAGTAGAGCACTTTGGTCCACCCCTCCATGGTGATACACTGATAGACAGTGAGCATGGCAAAGCCAATGTTGTCAAAGTGGGTAATGCCATTGTTGGGACCTTCCCAGCCTGGTAGACACTCAGAGCCATTGATGAGACAACGGCGTCCATTTCCAGCCTGAGCACAGGGAGCAGGCAGCTCGTCCTCTGCTGTAGCATAGATATCTGTGGGCCAGAGAAAAGAGGTAAATATCACATAACATAAACATAATATAAAAGCACACCTAAGTGTTTCAGGTTGTGCCATATACACATACTTGTATTAGTGTAATAGCAGGTCTTGTGCATTTTGCACTTGAAGAGCTCCAGCCCCATGATAGCATAGATGGTGACCAGTAAGAAGACCAGCAAGGCGATGTGCAGCAGAGGCAACATGGCCTTCAGGATGGAGTTCATCACCACCTGCAGGCCTGAATGAGGAGAATAAAACCATCACAATACTGTATAAAACATCTCAGCAGAGTCTCCAGAGTACAAATAAACACACACCAAATAGACTGAACAGCATAATACAGCTACAGGGTGTTTCTGTGGTAAGAGTGGATTAAAGCGTAGGCTCTTACTGGGGACTCCGGAGACGAGGCGTAAGGGTCGTAGCACTCTGAAGGCTCTCAGTGCCTTCATATCAAACCCCCCACCCTTCTCCAATGGCACACCAGATATTTTATGGACTGTATCCATAACAAAGGTGACAAGACTATGGAAAAAAGAAGATGATATGAGCACCTACCACAACAAAACTGTAGTTTTGAGTTTTTAAGATATTATATCTTATATTATATGTTGGACTTTTTCATAAGCAGTTACAGTGATCAAGAAAATCTGTGTCCTTTGGCAGTGGAGATATCCACCTGCAGCACACAGCTCATTTTACCCCATGAAAACGATGACAAAGTCCAGTATGTTCCAACAGTTCCGTAAATAGGCGCCTTCATGGAAAACAAGCCCATACGCCACTATCTTCAGAAAGCACTCTAATGTGAAGATTATTAGGAAGATGTACTCCAAACTTTCCTGCATAAAGACAAACACAAACCACAAATCAGAATCAGAATCACATTTCATTCATATTCATTTCAAGACCACAACATGGATGTTCAATTCCTGAGTAAAAGGAACAGTGATTGAAGTGAATGACAACTTTGGCCTTTAAGCACCTGCTAGGGAGAATAGCAATAGATGTTGCTGGTGTTAGATGAACTCGATAGCATTGGTAGCCTTTTAGCTAAATTAAACATGTCCCCAGAATGTTTAAACAGATGGGTGGACCATGAGTGAGTGATGATTGAAACAGTTTATCATGTCAGCCCCCTTTGAGTCACAGAGAGTGTGTAATAGAACAGTCTGCAGAAAAGTCAGGCTGATTGAATAAAAGCATCTGTTTTCAGATCTGGCCTGTTTCTGTGTCCTTATCATCAGTGTTGATATTTTCTAGGACACACAGCACACACAGATACAGAAGTGAGAGTGGTTTCCCTCAGGCACTGTAATATTTCCTCAACATGTCAGTGTAGTATTATTTGTCTACCAAAACACTCCATAACACATATTTTCTTATTGCTTATTGCTATTGTTATTTGGCACTGTACATTTTCATTTCTCTGTTTCATAGTTGATGTAAATACAAATGGTGTAGGAGAAAAATGGATGAGATGAGAATAGTACAGGGTTTAGAAAGAAATCAGCTCCAGCAGTCTATATCAAAACTGGAGTGTTCATTTGAGGTAAACTATAAATGATATATGATATTATGTTTATTTCCCTTTGATCATTTTACACAAATAAGGCCAATAATGCTTGGCTGAACCGACCAGCAGCAGCACCCAAACTCCTAATCAATAACAACCTCCAAAGACAATCACACATACATTAACCGTAACATATTTATACACATTAGGAATCTTGAAATTCAAATTATATGAAGAGGAGCAACAAGTAGTAAACCGTCCTGACTTATGAGCACAGTGTGAGTGTGGTAACATGAGACAACATTTGCAGATTCTCCTGTATCCACCTGCATCAGTGGGGTGACGCCGTCTGTGCTGACCTACTTCTAACAGAAAAGGGAGGAGGGTCTTTTTGACCAGCTCCTCTTACACGGTCGTCACTTGGAGATGTTAGAAAGATTTGGCAACCAGGGCAAAAGCAAGGAAAAGAGATGGGGTCAGTTTTAGGTTCAGACACCTGATGACTTGATGAATTTGGCTGGAGTGTAGGTCACTTGGTTGCGTACCAACAACATCCATATTAGCTTCAATCTAGTGGTGTGTGGGGTCCATTGGCTGCATGGAGGACGGTCCCTGACGGCAGGCTACAGGTGCTGTGTTGATATTTGCACTAAAGACAGTGGTCCTCATATCAAGACTCTCACAACAACCCTTCCTGATACCATAACATCTGTGTCAATACATCATCAACTAGACGTGGAGTAAACATTTACCTTTTGTTCACAGATATGGTCCATTGGTTGTTTTAGACATGTAATACATTATCTAGAGCCTGACAGCAATATAAACACACAGCTATGAGATTCAAATATAATAACACCTGGATACACACCAGTAGTTTCCAGGGGTCAAACCTTCTAGCAGCTAGATTAAACATGAAACCTTTTGGTAGCCTTAAGCTAGTTTAGTTCATTTTCATTGGCAGAATACATGTTTCTATAATTAATATCAAAGAATCAATACATTTTCAGTGTCACGTGAGCTCAGTTTTAAAGGGCTGTATATGTGTGCAGGTCTTTGTATTCTGTAGCTTATATCCAATGAGGTAAAACTCCACACACATCATATGTTGAATATAGAAAGATGGGCAGCTTCTAATCACATGGGGATAAACTAATCAGTTGAAGGAGAAACCAACAACATTTGTTTGATGACATTATATTCCTCAGATGGGACTCCAAATAAAGAGCTGTAGGCATTTAGAAGGAACTTGGCACTCAGGGCCTGTGACCAGCTGAAATGGCAACCTGACTAAAGCATTCAAACTCATTAAATTCTTATAAACTCAGCTGCGCAGTTACCATCTGGTCATTGGAAAATAGTGGATCCTTCAGAAATCAGAGAGCACCTTTTTTCTTAAGTCCTGAGACATCAAAGAGAGGGTAGAAAGGTCATACTCATACTCACCAGGCTTGAGTTGGTGTTATTACTGTCTTCTTCAGGCATTGGCAGGAACACAGCCAGGGCAACACAGTTTGCAAAGATAGTTAACAGAATGATGATCTCAAAGGTTCTGAATGGAGAAGCTCAGGGTCATAACAATAACACATGAAGTGGACACCAAGAGGAAATATGACAAGTGATTAAATGTACATAGATTAACTAATGGTAATAATATTTAAGGAATAACGGAGAAGTAAGAAATATTTTTTAGAAAATAAATCGTCTATTTTAATCATATCAGTGCAAGTTTCTGTACTTTCTGTGATGTAATGTAACATAATAGATCAAACGACTCTACAGCCCAGCTAACACTAATCAGTGCCTCTAAATACTGCATGAAACATCATCCCTAAACCTACCCATCGGGTAACCAGCAAAGCTGTCACAGTTAATGTAATCTTGTCTGCTGTGCTGCTTCATTCTCATCCATAGGGGGCTCTCTGAGAGAATTCCCCTGCCAGGTCAGCATCATGTCTGTCTGTGATGCCCTGGGACAGCTGCAGAGCCCAAGAATATGACCAAAGCATTTAAACTCAGACTACTCATAAGGAATAAAACTGTTCGGTTATTCTATGAGGTATTTAGTAATTTTTAAGTGACGGAGCTGTATTTTTTAAGTAGCATTTGAGGAGTTTTGGTCACTTTCTGTATTATTTTTTAAATCTAATTACAGCACCTGTCTCTCCTGAGTTACACGACCACATACCAATGTGATTAAACTACTGCAGTAAAAAAAAAAAAAACCATGACCCATCCAGATGGACATAAAGTTCAATATACATGTTTGAAAAAATCTCAACTATTCACACCATACTCGTATTTTAAAAAGCACATTCACTGTTTAACTTCATATGTAAGTCCATATAATCTATTTAAGATGTAAACATAAAGATGGTGTGGCTGGAATAAGTATGATCAACTCATTCTATTTTGGATAGAAAACATGTATTATCCAGGAATGGACACAAGGCTAAAAGCAGGAAACCCCCTATAGGGGCCATAACATCACTCAGCAGCCTGCCTGGTGCGACTATTTCCACATAAAAAGCAGAATGTCAGCGAGGCAGGATGCTAAGGAGGCAGCTTCATGAATTGTTTTTCAATATTAGATATAAATAGATGAGCTTAAGAGGCTCTCAGGTGAAAATACAGGGCTACAAACTTGACTTTAACACAGGGTAACCAGACACATAACAAACGTCTTAACACTTCAGGGATTGCCTTAACAGTGATTTGAAAGAGACTTGGATTGCCAGGCTCATCGCAGGTGGAATACAAGGCTGATAATTCACAGCCATGTGGACACATAACTTTTGTATAACCTAGATGTCAGTGTCCCTAAGCACAGCACACCACACTGTAATAACTGTGTGATACCTTGAGCATCTAAAATGGTGTATTCATAAGAAAAAAACACCTTTAATTTCTCATGAGTCAGTGCCTTTCTTAGCAGTTGTTGTGTTTGTGTGTTGTGTATGTATACCATATGTGTCAATGTGTGTGCATGTATATGTGTGTGCGGTGTGTGTGTGTGTTTGTGAGATATAAAGGATACTTCCACTCTACGATATTGATGCAGGCCTTGCGGAAGGGATTCTTGAGGGTGAGGAGGAAGAGGGATCTTGCGGGTCGAGGGTTACCTCCCGTGGCCTGTAGCTTCTTCAGTTTCTCCCTCTGCTTCCTCTTCAGCTCCTCTTCATTCATGATGACCGGCTTGGCTGCTTCGCTGTTGGCCGCCATCTTGATGCCTTCACCTGAGAAGAGCTCCCAGTCCACGAGAAATGAGTCCTGTCACTGTATAATCCCAAACTGCAGCTCACTATGACTCCCTGTTGTGAAGGCCCCTGGGTTCCTGACCTGCCAATCCTGTGAGCAGTCCTCCAACGGCCTCTCTCCCCCTCTTCTCCTCTCCCTCTGGCTCCCCACTTACTCACACAGAGCCACAGGCCTCTCCTCCTGGCTGAGGACCTCTGACAGAAAAAGCCCCCCCCACCCAGGCAGGGAAAAATAACAGGAGCCCAGAGTGGCTGGAGGAGCAGTTGGCCCTGCTGTAGTTTAAATTTAGACTCTGAACCACTGACAGGCCATGCTTGGGGATGGTTAAGGGGTGGGGGTACGAGGGTCGTGGGTGGTAGAAGGTGGAAGACGGGAGTAGATGGGTGAGGGCGAGGCTGCAGTGGCAGATGAAAGCACAAAGACAGGGAGAGACAATTCAGGGCAGGGGGCCTTGTAGTAGCCAAATATCCCCACTAGCCCCTGAACCTGCCCTTCATTTCAAATCATACTGAGCTGCTCTGCTGCTATGCACTTATGTTGAACTCTAAACTGTGAAAAAGACAAAAAAATGATCAGTGAGCAGAAAGTAAGGGAAAACCTTGTGGTTTTTTCCACCTCCAGTGTGACCCTGTGCAGATCAGTATTTAGACTGTGAACAGTGTGGGATGAAAGTACTACAACAAGAAAGATGATCTGCCTCAGAATCCCAAACTTTCTCACAGAGCATTTTCATGTTAAAGGGTTTCTCCATTTAGATCAACTGTACAAGGAATTTAGGTAGATTTAGATTTAGATTGAAATGATTAACATCATATTAGTGAAATTATTTACCTATATACTATTTTTATTAAATAGTAGCACGAAATATGTTCATATTATCATAACACAATTCAAATCAAAGTCAATAAACTGCATCATCCCCCAGCAAGGACGAAATTAGTATGGACTGCACTCTGGGGGTTTAGAAATAAAATGACAATTTTGGATTAAAGCGCTTTGTCCGTTTTAAACTAACAACTCAGTCTTTGACATGTGAATGGTGAAACTGTTGAAAGTTTTCCAAACAGCTGAAAACCACAGCAAATGTGAGGATTAATGTGATGATTATGCAGGATTTCAGAAAAGGGAGCAGACGGCCCACATATTTTGTCCTCTATCGCCCCCTAGTGTCAATACATATTAGTAGTAACTCCTACAGGGTAAAAACTGTAGCAACCAAAGGA
>OMNW01018673.1:45954-61022 GCA_900303245.1 Selene dorsalis | reverse complement strand
TGGGCAGCAGGACTATTCTAATAGACACATGTGGTAATTACAGTAGTGGGAGGCGGCAGACAGTGGTGGTCCAGGGACAGCACAAAACTATAAATCACAACTCCTGGTTCCGCCCTCCTGAGCGTAGCCGATCACGCTCAACCAAAAAGCAATTCTGCCAACATGTGTTTGCACATTTGTCTTCATCAACCACTGGCTTGTTTTGGGCCCCGTGCGAGTGAATTTTCCTTTCCCTCGGTAATCAAACACAGGCTACTTGTGCGTTTGGGTAAAAATCTGTTATATTAGGCTCAACAATTAGCCACACTTAAGATGCAGCAAATAAAATTACACTCTGTAAGCAAAAAGCAGCAACGTGATGTGTGGAGTGAAAAAAGTGAAAAAAAAGAAGAAGAAAATAATGGAACTACAAAATGCATGAAATATAACCTGTGTAAACTTCAGCCAAATCTCAGTAAAAAGAAAGAAAAACATCACCTGACGTCTCTTTAACATTTCCTTTTTGGAGGTAGCATGAGCTGCTTCCAGGAGAAGTGTCTAAATCAAAAAGGTGGCAATAACAAAGGTGTTAGAAAAGTAGGTAGCGATGGTGACTCAGAGTACAGTGTGTGTCCTCGCCTGCTTTATCCGTACAGACAGCTGCCTGTCAGCCACCTGAGCCCATGTAGGGGAGAGGTGTCTGCTGAGGAGCTGGTGTCAGCAAGGTGAAAGCAGAGCCCAGCTACGCTGAGCTGAGCTGAAATGGATGCAGAGGAGAGAGCGTCTCCTGCCTCTGAGGGACACAGATTTTCAGTGAGGAAACAGAGACTGCTGGAGCAGGAGAGACTCAGCCAGACAGAACATGAAAGCCAAGAGCGGCCATGACACATGATGGACACAAACGCAGGAAGAGATGCTGCCTCCTTTTCCCTCCCTGTTTGCTAGATTTTTCCTTCAGTGCTGTGCAGAAACAGGACCCCAGAAGAAGAGGAGGAGGGTGGGGGATGGAGAAGGAGCGATGATGCTCGAATCACTGTGGCTTCCAGTTGAACTCTGCCCCCCCACCCCTCCCCGTAATGTGTGGGCTTTGATGTTGGCCAAGATGTTTAGGGGATGCAGGGAAGCTTCAAAGAGAGCTTCATGGGCCAATCATAGAATCGTGGCATGTTGGTGGGGAAAAAAAAAAGAATAAAACAACAAGCTGCCAGAAATCCACATGCATCTTTCAAGAGAGACCAGGGGTCAGGTAAGAAGACAGCTGAAAACAATAGCGAGAAATGAAAGGTGACATGAATTGAGAGGTAGATAAATAGCTGCAGGGGAGGAAGGAAGTTTGTTGTTGGTATAAAAGGATGTGATGTAGGCCTTGGTCTTGGAAAAGCTGCCAGTTGGTCTAACAAGACTTGGCAGGCCAGTCAATAGACTGTCAGCTATTAATGCCCACATCTCATTGACACAAACACCAAGTTAAAGACTGAAATATATCTCCAACAGCGCATAGAAACCATAAAGATAATAATTGTACACACCTGGCTACAATGAGAAACAGATGTATGTTTTATATGTGTGTATCACCAAAATGGACCCATGTGGAAATCATAGATGAGACTTCCTTGTGCCACTTGCCTGGAAGAATAAGGGGTAAGAGGCTAAGATCTCAAAGGTCACACAGAGCTGAAATGTTTTGGAGAGGGACCTCAACCACAATCTTTCTGCTGTGGTGGATGGACTTTCATTTAATGGTATGGGGTTGATTCACCACCTTATCTCCAGCCATTCCCTTGTTGTGGCAGTTTGTGATCTGCCTGCCCCAGCTGCAGGCCACATCTGCAGGCATGATAGATTTCGTCCGCTGGGACCTCCTCCTCCTCCACCTCTTCTTCCTCCTCCTCCTCCTCCTCCTAACGCCACTGTGACTAACCTTCCACTGTTTCGGCATTTGTGGGAATCTGAACTGGCAGCTCAGTGGTGTGCCACAATGGACTGCCCCTGGCATTTTTATAAACACAAACCTCAACAACAGTACTTAAGACAAAGTATAAACGCATGTACATGCAACAAGGCAGAATAATGGTACATCATAATCCTCAAACGCTGGTGTTTTTTCCCCCTATTTCCTCCTGTCCTCTGTGGCCACAAGTGGCTTGCAGTGAATCAGATGTAAACAGGGGGATCTGAGACCAAACTTGTCATCCCACAGCTTCAAAAATCAATAAAGCCCCACATTCTCCCTTTAATCTTGAAGCATGCGTGGAGCGAGTTTGGCCTTCACTAGGCCTGAAAAAGAGGCACGGGAAACAGATAGAGAAGTAAAGGATGCAGACAGTGGGGAAAAAGGATGCAAAAGGAGGTAACACCAGGGAGGAAATGAAGGTTGATGAATTCAGATCAGGAGAAGAGAGGCTAATGTTAATGGGGTTGTTTTTCCCAAATTATGAAAACAAGAGATTTCAAAATAGCTTTCCTGCTACTCTGCATAATTTTCTTTAGAATTAGAAATAGTCCTTAAACAATATTGGTGTTGATTTCTTTATCAATACTGCAAGCACCACTAAATGAAATTCCAACCACTTCCACTGTCTTGGGGGTGATGGGAAGTGTCTCGCATGTCTATAATGTCACATATATTTATCAAACAACAACAAAAGAATACTGTGATCTTCATGGAAATACACAACTGGACTACATCAACAAGAAAACAGGTCTGTTATAAGTGATCTGAACCCTTAAGAATTTTCTTCCTTGCTCCCTTGTTGTACCAATGATAGAGAGACTGTCTTTCTCATACCGCACATTTCATTTGAGCAGGACTTAGTGCCTACATGACCCCCAAAGCAACTTGACTGTTGACAGTTTTGTCAGAGAGATTGTAGGGGTTAAGGCAAGCTCGAGCTCAGATGAGGAGCCGTCTACAGAGGCCTGGTAAAATCACTTATTCACCTCTAGTGACATCTTTGAGTCAGTTTATCAGATTTCACACTGCTCCCACTGGAACAAAAGGCTTTAAATAATGCTTTATTGTCACATATATAGTTGAATTTCCCACAATCTGAGTTTGATGTGTGGGCTCTCCCTTGAGAGAGTTTAATATACAGTATGGCCAAGCCACAGGACAGAACAGCATTGGTGTGGGGACGTAATGTTTAGTTTTTTTTCCATTGTATTGTCTCATTGGCTAATCACTCTCATGATCTCTCCTATGACTTGCTATTTCTTTTTATTCTAAAATTATTAGAAGAGCTTATGTGCACCAGTTTATTTCCACCATCTCCTCTCCTGTTTATAGCTCACATAGGCACAACACAGTACAAGACAGCTGCTCCACCCTGTTTATCCCCATCTATCATATGTCACTCTGTATGTGGTTGGTATTGACTTTATCAATAGGCTCTCTCTTAAAGGAGGTCTGAAGAGGTTGTTTAACAGACTTGAAGAAAGCAAGAAACAGGGATTGTGAAAAGACAAGAGAAACAGAGCAAGGGAGAGAACAAGGGAGAGAGAGAGAGAGAGAGAGAGAGAAAGAAAGTGGAAAAGATAGAGAGCCAGGAGGGGGTGGGGTTAGAGGGAGACGCTCCACTGCCTGGCTGACAAACAGAGGGTCCCTCCAGAGCCAGGCAGATGAGAAGGAAAGGAGGAGAAAGGGAGAGGGGTGAGAGAAAAGGAAGGGAGTTTGATGCGGGCAGTCAACCCCACCACCCTCCAACAGCCTTCCCTCTCATCCTCCAACCTCCCCCCCAGCAGAAAATCTATGCCTGCTCTCTTAGTATTCCTCCCATCTCTTGTGAAGGCTCTGCGGAGGGAAAGCAGACAAGTGGACTGCTAGTGAGGCCCTGGCCAGCCGTGTGTGATGCTATCTGGGAGGGTTTTTTTTCCCCTTCTTCCTTTTTAGGATGGGGTGTTTGCTCAGGGCTGACAGGACAGACAGAGCGCCCAGTCACTTGAAAACCTCCACCAGGGACTTGAACCGGACACGTCTTCCCTGTACACCTCCTTTTCCTCTTCCCTCCCTCCTTGAAACCTATATATCAGGTCTGCCCGTGGACCACTTATTCTCAGACATAGACCTGGTAGTACTGATGTGATGGAACAACTAGTGCAGTTACAATGTCTTCTTGATGGAGGCTGCACTATTAATTCTCTGTTTTGACAGTCCTTCATGACTTGGATATAAAAGGACGGCTGTGTTTTTTGTGTGTTTAATCCATGTTGACCGTTATCATGTGAATTTCCTATTTTACATGTTGCCCTTTCCATTGAATTCAGTTCTGTATGAAAAATCAACTTGCACAAATCTCAAACTTGAAAGTACTTCTGATACAAGGCAACATCAGGTGATAAGACTTGCTATCCAGGAGTAGCTTGAGGTGCGAAATTTAAAGGAACATCACACTAATCTGCGCTGCATTGTGTGTGTTTTTCTCAATGTTCGAAGTTAAAATGGTTCTCAGTAGAGCACGTACTTTTGCCAAGGTCAAACAACAATGTTTTCTTCCACCAAATCTACCATTACTTTGGAGCCACAATTGTCCAGATACAGCCTCATATTTCTACACTACAAATATGTCTGTTTTTTACAATAAGCTCCATACATTACTTTCAGGAAACTGACATACTGTAAATGGTTGCAATGTTAAGGAAGGTGATGGATCCATCTCCAAGGCCAGTGTCAAACAACATGTCTTGTCTTGTCTGTGGTCGATTAGTTGCAAACGACAGCTGCAGTATTTAAATGCAGAATTTCATTGTATTTCAACAGCTGCTAGCAAAGAAAACATGGTGATTTATTATCCAAATTGCTTTCACGATCTATCCCGCTCAGAGAACGACTTTGGGTGTCTTTGTCATCATTTCAAAAAGTCTCTGTTTTTGTCTGGAGTTTTCAAATGAAAACAAGGTCAGCAGTGTTTCAAAAAGGTTTTGAAAAGGTTTTTGCAGCAAAAGAGAGAGCTCGACACAATGCAACTTAACTCCCTCTTCCACTGATCAAAAATCCCACTAGGACACTAACACCTTTTGGTAGCAGTGGAAAAAGGTGTACAACCTGTTCAAATGACTCTGCAAGTAGACATGGGTATTGGTGTGAATTCAACATCCGGGTGGACCTGTTAATTTTTGCTGCTTTTCCTGCTCAGAGCACAAACAGATGGACTTCTCACCTGCCCAAGTCCAATTAAATCAGAAACACAATGGCTACACTGCGCTCAAGAATGAGGGAGTGCAGTTTCAAAATAGGTTTTTTAACACACAATCACTTCGCATGGAGGATCAGATACATTTTCAGGAGCCATGACCCAAGGATGAAATGTGACAGATATGTTTTACCAGTGTTTGAGGCAGCTAGCAGCTCAGCCTTTCTCCCCTGAGTCTATGTTTGTGCTCTGTAAGTGCAGGTGGTGACGTCGCTCCTTGCAGTTGGGTGTTTAAAGGCTGAACGGCTGAAAGGCTGAAGGCAAACCTGACTGGCAGTGGAAAACGGGTCAGTTGGTTTTTTACTAGTGTCTTTACCTGCGTTTATAAAACCATACATACCTGCTATTTTTTAAATGGAAAATGGGTTTTAAGAATGCAAATAGATAAAACACAAACAAAATCAGAAATCATCTGCAAATGTTCACAAGACAACCAATTACACAGACATTGCAACTTTGCCAAGAGTGCTGCAAATACTCGCAACACAGCATAAGTGTTTCCATGGGACACTAAAAAGTGATGACCTGACTGGAATGCACCTGTTGTTCAGCACTTTGTGACTTTTGAAAGCACTGTAAAAGCACTGAACATAAAATGCATCTAAGGCAGGTTCATAACATTTTAGGTCATTTTTATTGCATTTTTCATTGCAGTACTGACAGAAAAGTCAAGGTCAGAGAAGTAACGTACTGTGATTATTGGCAGTAAATGAGCTGTCATATTGATGATGCTTTCTGAATTTGTTTGTGTTTTATCATGTGTGTTGAGCTCTTAGGGTCACTGTATGTAACCACCACTGAATGAAATTCCATGAAATTGAATACATGCCGTTAAGGATAGTTTTAGTAGTCCCATGACTTTTCATCATAACCGGGATCTCTGGTGGTCTACAATGAAATACCCACAAAATATTAGCATGCTAACATGCTAAACAAAAACAGTGAACAATCATAAACATTATACCTGCTATGCATCAGCATTTTAGCAATGTCATAGTGAGAATATCAGCATGCTAATGTTTGCATTTAGCACAAAGCCTAAACAGTCAGAGGTGCCTGCAAGACTGTGGACCATGCATGCAAATGCATCTCCACACAGCGATACCTCTGACAACATAGAAAGGTAACACTGATTGATTTCCGATCTCATGCAAATCTCAGGCTTCACCGCATTGATATTCTCATATAATAATGATATTTACAGAAAACAATAGCTGTAGCTGCCTGAGAAGAATGAAATCTGTTAAAATGTTCAGATAAAGGTCAGAAGTGTTTTAAACTTGGCAATATACAATTTGCACAATGTGCGCTAAAATACGCAAAATCAATTTTACAGTTGTGGAGACACAAAAAACATGGTTGAAATCCCCAGATTACACTGAAAAAAATCTAACTATAACTATACTGGCTAGGTACATTTCAACTAAGCACAAATTCACGTGTAGCTCCGTGGCACATCAGAAAAAGGTTTTGTGAGTGTGTGTGAGCAGATGACTGTAGTAATACAACATACACACATCTGACTTTCCCTGGATTAATGAAGGTTAAAAAGGTGTTGCTGTTCCTACATAGTTGTCCTGTCTGACTGATGTAATCTGCATTTACATACAATTCTCTGGAAAAAAACTTACAATGTTATTGATCACCTGTGTAGCTATAATCTCCTGTACCACTGCTGCACCATGACTGCCAAACCACAGGCACAGAAAGCTTTGTTGTCCTTAACATCCTCTTTCAAAGTAGCCGCTTTCTCTGTCACCTTGAGCCTGGTTCGTCATGCTTGTGTGATCCCTCTAAAGGTCACAGCTTGTAGCTATTGTCATTAGCTGTCACTCTTCCACGCTCCCTCCTGCTCCCTGCTTCTCTCCTCCTTCAAGTCGCTCTTTGTCACGCAATTCTTTCTGTGGCTCTGGAACACAGATCAAAGTGCCATCCTTAGTTGGACTTTGAAGGTTAAGAAAAGTGAGAAGCAGTCCCAGTGCAGAATGAGCCTGCTCCGAGTCTGTGCGCATGTGTGTGATGTGGAGATGTGCAGAGACAAGTTGATCAAGGTAGCTCTGCTGGGGGCTCGGTATATTTCGGTGTTCATTTACCAGACAGTATGCTTGCTGCAATTTTGTGTTTGGGTCTAGGGCTAACTGATGATCCACTGCCTGAGGGGTGAATGTGTTTTTCAGCACTTCAACAGCTGCTAATGAAGGTCTAATATTTAAACTTGCAGTTAAAACATGGATTTAATTGTATTTTTCATCAGGGAGACGAGAACAGTAGCACAGGACTGTTGTCTGAATACAAACACAGTGGCTGCATTCTGCTTCAGCATCCATGTGAAGATGTGAAGCTTGTAATTAGAAATTCAACTGACAATATGAGACAGTAACAATACTGAAGTGTCTTAGATTCCAGCACACAACACATGGCCACGTGGTTAGAGTGAGAGGAAGGAGGTAAAAAAAAAAGGGAAAGTGAGTAAAGAGACAGCAAACACAGGTGTGGCGTTTTATCTGTTGGGGAGGTGAGGGGTAATCACGGCAAACTTTAATCAGTTCAGATCAATTATTCATGGTCAGGGGCCTAGTGAGCTGATTTCTAAAATGCCCCTTCTCTCTCTCTCTCTCTGACAGGCCTGTATGAATTATTCAGACTGCATTTACACAAGAACTCCATCTCTGATACCTGATCAGTAAGTTAGAAACATTATGCAACAGGGAATGTCAATTAGAAATGGGGAAATGGGTCTCCTGGTAAATACACAATTAAAAGAAAACAAAGCCACTCAAGGAGAAGCAAGAGGATAGCATATGCTGAGAAAAGTCTCGAAGAACCCCAAACCTCATGGTCTGGAGAGGATCATTATTCATTGAGAGATGAGTTCTTAGTTTTATTGGGTTCGACTACAGTCAAGTTCATCCCTGTCCTCTCATCATCCCCCAGTTTATCTATTCGTTAAGTGAACTCCACCAACAATGTGCTCTGCATCAGTCTGGGGATTCATCCCAGATCCATGATCAAGCTTTAATCATTTCCCTTACAACGCCCTCCTGCTATTCTGCACGATGCTGCTGCCTCATTTTCATCTTCACCAAATCACCCTGGTTGCCTTCCTCTTGCAGATCTTTCACCGGCTGCTGCACACTGTTTGTAGTTAGATAAAAACCCTGGTGCCGCTTTATGGGCCCACTCTCCTGTACCTCAAGGCCAGGGCTATGTACGCACTGGCCACAGCCAGCCATTTATAGCTCCTTTCTCTGGCCATCTACCACTGAAGGTGCTCGATCTGCTTTGCACTGAAAAGCATGCTCTCCTTTCGTCTATCATATTAAAGAGGAACTATGCAGCACTTTTAGCTCAACTATATTTTTACCTTAGTTAAACAGCTTTGGAGTAATTGTGATGGTTAAATAAATGACTTGTAACCTGTTACAGGGAGAAGGAGGCTCTCTGCCTTCCACCTAGAGTCTCTTGGCCGAAAACCAACCTTGCAAGATCAGTGCCTCCTCCCCGGTTTCCAGCTCTTGTCTCAGTGGCATCACAACACATATGCACCTCGTAACTCGTAATCTCTTGTTTATGACGGATAAACCTACACAAATATACACCTCGTAACACATATATGATATATAACATTATCCACCAACCGCTCCATCGATTGCTTTCTCGATGGCTTCGTTAAAAACTAATGCACATGGCTGGAGGTGGGTTAGCAAAACTGTGGAAAAGTGACCGGACTTGCATAGTTTTGCTTTTTTTCATGGTGATAAAGAGGAATTTTAATTTGAATGAGCCAAATGCTTCAATAATAGCAGCTATGTATGACAATGCAATCATGCAGACTTTTATGTGTACAATGTTTAGGCTACCATGTCCATCATTATATAAGCATGCCAACATTTCATTTGTTAATTTGTAAGTAATATTGACGCTGATGAAAATTGGTTTGATTTGATCAATTACTGGACAAAATTCAGTTAATCAGTTTTATACTAAATTTCATGGCAATCTGTTCAATACATACACTGACATTTTACTCAAAAACATCAAGCATCATCCTAAATGTTATGGTAGAAACATAGTGATCATCATAGTCAGTAGGATAGGTTGTTTGGAAATCATGAATCAAATATCTTGTGGTTCTACACTTGTTGAGATATTTCACAGTGTAAGCAAAAACAAGCTGCTGCTATATAGGAAAAGTCAGTATCAATCCTCTGATGATGGATATAGTGTATGAATTTCAGAGTAGATATCACTCTGGCTTAAAGTGGTGGACTGATCGACTTTCACACTCTACACAGAGTCATGTTGCTAGCATTGCTTGGCTAAAATGCAGCACAGCAAAACCTCAGGTAACCACAGCAGTTGTCAGTGTGCTTCATTACAGGACTTTTGGAGGTATTCAGTCCCATATCGTCAGTCTGAGAACTTACAGGTACAAGGACAGAAAAGGTAAAGGCTTGAATCTAGGGTAGAGAAGAGGTGGTCAGGCAGAGAACGGCAGATTAATAGACAACAGAGAAATGAGAAAGTGTAATTCTCACTTGGTGCAGTTTATCATGCCGTTCCGTGACAGCCACCAACCATAAGTCACCAAATAATCACTCTCAATAATTCAGGCATCTCTCATGTCCTCCCTTCCCCTCTGCCTGTCCTTGTCGCACATTTCCCATGACACAAGGTCAAACCACATGCCCATGGACACTTAAAGCTCCTCATAAATACAGTATAACCAGACTTGACCAACTGTATTGCTGTGGTGCATGACAACAGGTTATAGGGAGGGGTGGAGAGAAAAGCAGGACGCGCTGTTCATTCCTCCCTGTGTGTCTTAGCGATCCTGCATCTCACAGGCTGGACTAATAGGCTATCACAATTGACATCTCCATGGGAACGTCCCACCGCATCACTAATACACAATACAATGCTGTTTGCTCGCATTCCAATAATATCCTCATATAATGTGAGCTATGGTGACTTATTTACTTCTGTGTCTTGGGTTTCCATACATGAAATTTTATAAAGACCGGGGATCCAGGTTGTTAGTAAAATGAATATGAATTCTGCAGCATAAAAGGTGTCACATATGAGGGGGGGGGGTATAAATGTTACTTAAATGAAATATAATCTTGAGTATAGGTGGTCAAAAAGGTGTGAAAATTGAATAATTGCACAGGAGATAAGAAGGACTCGATCATAACAGAAAGAAATTATGAGGTGGATAAATGTTTAATTTCTCTAACAGCATGTGTCTTGGTTGGGATGGCTGGACAGTCCATTCATCCTCGTCATGCTGTCAGAGCCCTGCTGCCAACGAGTGATGACCACCCTTGTCAGACCAAACGCTGTCCCTCTGAATGATAGAAATGTAGTGTGTCTGTACGGAAGGACAGATCAATTTCTTTCACTCTGTCCTCTGTGTCTGTTTCTCCTTGTCATACTTTGAAATTCACTGGAATCTCTTTTTTTCCCCCTAAAACAGAAGATGTACATTTCATTTCGCCCCCACCAGAATCTGAGTCTTAATCCACACCTTTCATACATCGGTTTGGTTTTCGCCCTGACGTCTGTCCCTGCTGTGTGTCACTTCTCGACCTTTTCTCTGTGTGTGTGTCCATCATCTCTTTTGTTAGTGACTGCTGGCTTGGATGATCATGTGTGCGACGTGTGTTTATTCCACAGTGTTGCACAGAGGGGGGATTTGCCACTGACTTGGGGATGCTGTGAAAATGTCACTGTTTGGTTGTGCTCTGCTTTATGACACAGTTTATACAGCATTGATGATTTCCCCTCCCCAGCGTGGTCTTCGTGCTTTGTCTGCCTGGAATCAGGACCGGTAAATAAGTGGTAATGGGAGTGAATGGGAGGGGAAGTCAGCCAACGTCTTTCTGTCATCACTTTAGAAGGTTGCGACCCTAAAGCACGGTGGCACAGAGCTGCTAAATTATTCAGGCTGTGTCTCAAGCCCTGATCTCTGGAGAAGACGGGCCTGTGATTGCTGGGAGCGGACTGACTGACATTTGCACATGAAAATCGCCTCTGTTTCCCCCAAACACCCATTCTGCTCAAAGAAAACAGTAGAGGGACCCTGGCTCTGTGTGAGAGGGCTGTGGGTTGCGGTGGGTAAGCACTGAGGAGTGGGAGCGTGGTGGAGGAGGTTGTAATTAGAAGAACACTGCTGCCACAAAAACTCAACACACAGCTGTGGAGGCATTGTGTTTCCAATGTGCTCAGCGGATAACAATCAAGCTCACACTAGATGGTTGTAACGGACGGAGAGACGAACTAGGAGAAAAGTTATCTGGTCTGATAAAATTGCAGTGCAGGGTAAATGAATATCCTAAATGTGTCAATATAATGAGCATGAAAGCAGCTTGAGGACTGGAGTGGCAGAGCAGGACCTCAGGGACTAGCTGACTCATAAATCATCTTTCTGAGTGGGGTCAAGGGCCATTTGACTGAGGCATGAGCAGAAATGTGATTTTAGTTATGGGAATATTTTCTTACCAATAATGCAATAATACAGTGCAAATATACCAGCATACATATTGATTAAATGCCATCATTTTGTATAAATATAAATTCCAGATTGCTGGGATTGATGCTAAAAAGAATCAATCTGTTCCAAAAGGCCACCGATGCTACCTCAGCGAATGGTTGAACAACTTTATAATGATGCATTACACTGTGCAAGGTTGGTGTGTGTTGTAAGGCCAACACAGAGCATCACAAATATTCGCAAATCCATTTTTTCAAATTATAATTTTCACATTATCTTGAGTAGATTGTTAGAAGAACAGTGCACACAAGCCAAGTTGTTAACTGTTATTTGGCCAATTAAAGGCGGAGAGATTTTGATGAATCAGACTCCTTCCAGAGTGTAGTTAAAGTGAGTGAACGGGAGTGTGTGAGTGAGGGAGCAGAGCAAGAACATCCCTCTGTATGCTGGACCATGTCTCTGAGCTGAAGGCGAACGGGGCTAGGACGAGGGGAAGGAGGAAGAGATGGGGGTGGGGAGGTGCAGGCGGTAACTGGCCCTGCTGGGAGGGTGGGAGGAGGAGGAGGAGAACACAGCCAAAGAAGAGGGAGGGTGAGAGAGAGGGAGAAGGAGAGGGTGGAGCATTGGACAGATGACAAATTGTGATTAATAAATGTGGTTCAGGATGGCAGTGCGCAGGGTTGTTATTAATAGAGAGAATTAGAGTGGCTGTGCAACTCAATCTGCACACTGTCACTCTGCATCAGGCCCCATAATCAGAACCTAATGAAACAGCACAGCACCAGGATGTAGACATATCCACACCCATGCACTCTGCTTACAAATGTGCACTTACTGTACAATAAACACACATGCTCAGGTAAGTCAGGGAGAAAATAAAGTCTTTCATATCAGAGTGCAAGAACAATGTGTTGCATGAACTAGTGGGCCTGAAAATACAAAGCTCATATTTATCTTTGACTTATCTTGGTAAAAATGTGACTTATACCCTGTGTTTCAAGACCTCCATTTCTTTTCTTCCTTTTGTAAACTCTGTAATATATTCCACAAAAACCTTATTTTCAAGGGTCAAAGCAAACACACAGCATTTCACATGTTACTCTTCATCTACACACAAGTGTAACTGCATCGATGTATGTCATCCTCTCACATCGTTTTCTTCAACTGTACAGTTCTCTCAGGACTTAGACCTCCCCCAAATCACCTCTTTATATCCCTAATGACCTCTAAATTGATTTACAGGACAGCAATCTGCATAGTAAAGAATAAGATCTCAAGCTGGATTCCTGTCAGTGTTAACAGTGGAAGACATGAGCAGTGGATCCTCTGGGAGTGACGGCCCTCCGGCAGCTACGTGCCTCTTGGGGACCACATGTCATCACCCCCCATCCCCTCCACCCCTTCAGACCTAATGTTCGGTTTGTGTCGGTCACACTCCCTGTGCTGGTCTGGAGTGTGTGATGGTGCTGCCACCTCAAACTAACCCACAGCATCTCACACACATCTTTTACATATATCACTGGCTGAGGTATCCGGGATAGTTCCACCCACTGTCTCCCTGCTTGCAAGAAAGATTTGGGTTCGTTTCGTGCCGTTCATTTCATAAATTAAAAAAAAACAAACAAACATTAAATGTACAGAGTTATTTAAATGTCTCTGTGGATGGCTGAGTTGAAGAATTAGTAGGCCTATGTCTTGAAGAAACCATGCAGACAAAGCATCCATAGCAGAGGAGAAATATAACATGAGTAATGTGGCCATAAATAAGTTCCTGCCCCTTTCTTACTTGTTTACACAGAACAGAGGAGAGCTCAAATTATGCAGGCGTGTGCACAAAAGACAGAGATTTATTCCCAGTGTATCAGAATATATGAAATTAATTATTAAACAAACTAATAACTCAAACAGCCCAGTTCTGATTCTCCTATGGCCTCTTTTTCTCTACCGGTCAGAGTGGAGACTGTGTAAGTCACAGTGACGTAAGGCAAATGATAAAGCAATTACACTGAATGTAAAAAAAAAAAAAAAAAAGACATTTCATCAACATAATGCATAATGGTGAAATTTCAGGTGAGTCTAAATACTAAGGGGAGCAAATCAAGAAGAGAATAGGGAGAGAGGGAGACAGACAGCTGAAAGACATGCGCATATTTCAATATTAATCACCTCAGTAATATTTTAACAGGCTTTAAAAATCCAATCCTGAGCATATTGCCTCTGACTGTTGGCAATGATTATCTGGCCCGTGGTAGTCGGGACCCCTGAGCATTGTTCTAGTGGGCCAGACCGACTGACCTGCAAACTGGGACTGACACAGCATTTAACTTGTTCCCACGCTGCTCACCTATAACAACATTTCCCAATGGAAATATCTCAGGCCATCACTGCCCAAACCTTGTAGCCCTCCCACTTCAATTTCCCCACTAAATCCGACCCTTCCTTGGAACACCACCTTAAAACTCAGTGATTATCCGTCTCTCCATGTCCGGTGGGATCACGCGGAATGATCCCTCTATTGCCAGACAGTGGTCATCACATCAGAGGAGGGAGGAGGTCGCGGAGGTGGTGGTTGATGAAAACGGAGTCATCAATACTGTATGTAGACTTATTCCCCATGCTATCACTGCTCCAGCCATTAAACTTTAAACTCAGAAATCTGTGGTTCTCCCTGTCAGACAGGTGACACAAGACTCCAAGGAAATTATGATATGAGCTAAAAATCTGCCCAAGATGTTCCTGAAATGAGATGTGATCACCGGTGAAAGTGACCTGCTAGAAAATGTATTTAAACCTTCACACTGTGTCCTTACTGTTACTTCAACGGCTAAGAAATGTTTGATAGAAGAATACAAAACATATTCTTCCACCAACTAATGGTGTAAAAACTCTTTGTCTATGTATACCTGCATATGTCTGCAGTACACGTGTGCATATGTGTTTGTGTGTAAGGTTTGAGCTAAAGGAAAAAGAGCAGCACAATGTGTGGGGCAGGGTGTCTCACTAATGAGGCTTTAGAGCTGTGGGATGCGAGTCACACACACAGACAATGGTCTAGGGAACATTTAGTGTCTCCTCTCCATTCCTCACACATCATGCCGAGGCTGCTTTTACTTAGTCACCCTCCTGTCCTCCCTTCCATAGCACACAGAAGATGAAAACATCTGCCTTCATTTTGTAGCACTTTATCAAACATGTTTGCCTCTAACAACTACTGAATGTCAGACTAACAAGATACAGGTCCGAAGCATCAGTGCATTCCCATCTCCATGTGACAGTGAAATTAATTTACCATTTAATTTTGGCTCACAAAAAAAGCAAAAGAATTTTAAAATTCAACATTTGCTGTTGATATTATAGCACTTTGGAGTTCAATATTCATAAATAGAGGAGCAAACTAATGATGCCGG
>OMNW01018673.1:19195-40225 GCA_900303245.1 Selene dorsalis | reverse complement strand
AAACAAGACTTCATATACCCCTACATCTCCCTGGCCTCACAAAATAGCCTCGCTTGATCAGTCTGTTACTTCAGACCCCCCCTTCCATTTTGTCAACTCTCTGGCCCCCCTTTTTTTGTTTTTTTCCCACCCCCCGTTCTTTCTTTTTGTCTATCCTTGTCTGTCGTCTGCAGTGCGGCCTCACTTGTATAAAAAATGACACTGCAGCTGCTCCCCACACCACCACCATCATCCCCCACACCTCCCCACTCCTTCCCCCCTTGCCTGTGGCCCCCTCTGCTCCCAGGCGTGTTTACTGGAGGCCCTATAATGAAAGGGCTAGGCGGAGACAGAGACAGCCACAGGCAAGCCCTGGGGGCCCCTGCCTCACGGCTCACAACCCTTCCAGCTCCAGGATCAGCACAGCGTGCTGCCTGGTTCACACGGATCAGTCTGTGTCCTCCAGCCGTATCCATCTCCTCTGTCGGCTTCCCGCCCTAATCCCACCACGGCTCTCTCATGCCTCTCTGTCTGGTGTCTACATTAATGGATGGCTTGCATTATTCCTTCACACATAGGAACGTCAGCTGAAGCATCAATTCATATATCATATATTGGCAGAATGATCCCAACACTAAGTAATGAATATTATTTTGTTGTACAGAATTCAACTGCACTCCGATGCATGAAGTCATGAGAATCTGAGAAGGCCTAAGGGAGGGAACGATCTCCGTACTTCTCCCTCTGTTACACTGTTTGGCTGAAATAATGAGCGGGATGACATATGCCTGGTGTCAATAGGAAGTCACAACAACAGCTTCACTGTCAGAAGCAGCCAAAGATGCAAATGTGATATTGGCTGTCACTACACACGTCAAGAAGAACAACAATATAACCTTTACAGATGACAATAGATTGTTGGCCTTATTTGAGAGACGGTCTTATGAGGCCTAAGAAAGGGTAAACTATGTTAAGTGTTTAGTTAGACCAAGGCTCACACCCAAGGTCCCCAAGGTTTATAGATTCTTTCTTTCTTTCTTTTTTTTTTAAATAACTAATTAGTTTTGTTTTGATTTTATTATTTTTCTAGATGCTAAATGATTTCATGAAAGCTAATATTAACATATGTATTGGTAAAAAGTCACATTCTGTTTGCATCATTCGCCTCTGGACTAGGGACAATTTGAAGATTGTTTTCTTAATATAATACAAACAGATAAAGTACAGGATGTCAGTTTCCAATAGAACAATTTTTTATCTCTCCATTGACATTATGTCAGGGGGAAATAATTTATTTAGCTTGTTTATCAGTCAACTTTGTAAACTACAGGGAGATCTAATATACACTGTACCGTGTCAACACAGAAGACTGTTTTTCATTTTTGTGCTCCAGGCCATATTTACACTGGGACCCTCAGGGCTCTGATCTTTTCAGAGCCAAATAAATTCTAGGCGTTTCAGTTTCATTCATCGTCATTTAACTTCACTCATAAACAACATGTTTTTCTAAGATATTTGCCATAGTAAATTGTCTGCATATAAATATAATTTCTAGGAGACATATTTGCAGTGAGTAGATAAATAGGCTCACCAAACAGACTGGTGTGTCATACTGGTTTTGATCATATTCAGGACATGATGTTTACATGAAACAGACAGTTAAGAATTGTTGTTCAGCTGCCTTAAAGACGAGACGAGATGCTGTTGGTCCCTGGAGAGAAATTCACATTACAGACACAGAAACAGCCGACGAGGAAAGAAAGGAAAACTCCTGTCTCTGATCTGATCTAAACTTAAATCTGAGTGGACCATATCCTATGTTACAACCTTACTCCATATAAATTAATACCAGAGATAAAGATAACAGATATCTGGTTGTCTGTGTGGGCATGTCTTTCACTTTTGCACATTTCAGACTCTCCCTTTCATGTACTCGCAGACTGAGGAACAGGTGTTACTTACAACAGGTCTGCAGTAAGAAGTATAACAGTTTACACCTAAGTGCCTCGGGTTATCTAAACGTAAGAACACCCCTGTGGACTAGAGAATCTGAAATCTAATGAAACAAGACTATTGTAGTTGTAAAACAGTTGCTGTGGTTGGTTTTACGGTGGGGTTGCTGAGCTGTGAAGCCCCAGGAGATTGACTTCTCTGCCCCCTTAATCAATCTGCTTTAGAGTGGACAGGGACACATTTAACCAGTGGTTGCCAGCATGCTCTATGTTGAATGCAGCATCCATGACCTGAATCTCATTTAGGGAGCCCTACTGATAGTGTCCAGGTAATACAGCACAACTCAATGGCTGATAGATAGTGAACACTATGCTCAGACCAGGGCAAAATGTATGGGTGCATGAGGAAAACAACATATTATTTGTTACAGTAATTCGGGCTCTGTTGCTCAGCGATTGACTGTTTTCAAATTGATGCATGCTCATTGGGGAGAAAGGGGCCCCAGTGATGGGGATGACATGATGGTAGTTGAGTTGCAGATCATATTCTGTGGCTGTCATGAAGATGTGCGTGGCTTGTCTGGTTGCTGACATAGATTGAGTGCTCCCTCCGCAGATGGACACTGAGCCAGACACAAGGCCACTGATGGCTGACATATGTCTGATGATTGGAGCTGCTACACCAGAATTATTGATAGATCCCACAAAGGAGGTTTTTAGGAATGCTATCAAGTGTGATTGTCTTTTTTGGATTTGTTTTAGTAAAAGTCTACTTACAGCTCTTGACTTGTAACAATTACTTGGCAAAAAGCACCAAAGTACTTTTTTCGAAACATATATACTATATATAAAATATATTCAATATCTATATATAGGCCTATATGCTATCTACACTAACTCGCTTACAACTACATAACAATTTAAAATATTATGTTCAGTAAGTTTCTTACAAAGATATAGAGTCGGGTGGACAAAGAAGTAAATGGATGAAAGCTGTTTCCTTCATGACTGTAACTCAATCTACGCATGTGTATTTAAATGTCCACAATGAGTAAACCCAATTAAATGTGTTAACAAACAAGTAAAGATCCACTCCTGCTAGGTCAATAACACCAAACTCACACACAGCATGCAAATGTGAAACTCTCTGGCTCAGGCATAGCCACTCGATATCATGCATATTGAGCTGGCCCAGGACCATCAGCAACAGGTCAATAGCTGGTGCAGATAGTGATGCGCTTTCTCAGCTTAGCTAGTTTCCCCATAGACAACCTGTTGTCCCCAGTGAGTGTGCTTATCTCCACAACCCAATCAGATCTCCATCCTTTGGTCCTTTGCCCTGAGCCCCAGTCATAGCTGATCAATAAGACGCAGAGTGGCTGTGTTTTCAGTCCACCATTGGGGTCACAGGTCACAGTCCCATCCATCTACTTATCCACCAGGAATGTGTAGGTGATGTCATACTCATGAGTGTCTCAATTTAAAGCTGTTAATAATCAATCACGATCCAGCCTAGAAAAAGAAAACACAAAGAAAAAGAATGAGATTGTTGGCTTTAGTTTAGAAGAGCTGCAGAGTAAGTGGCGGTGACATTTGCAAGTGTTTGTTCAGTTTTGTCCATGCTCTAATTGTCAATGCGTACGTCCTCTGTGGGTGACAGGTAAGAGCCAGCGCCCTCGCTCAGGACGCTGATCAGAATTACGACTACGCCTCCAACAGTGTGATCCTGCATTTGGACGTGGGCGATGAGGTGTATGTGCAGCTGGATGGAGGGAAGGTCCACGGAGGGAACACAAACAAGTACAGCACCTTCTCCGGCTTCCTCGTCTACCCAGACTGATTCTGATCCTAACTCAACAGGGGGAGAGGAATGGTTAGGAAAACACCAACATGCACAAAGACATGTTTGCACATATACAGACATGTATGTATGCAAATTGATACACACACAAGAACACACACATACACAGACATTGTGAGATTACAGAAGACTACAGCAGTGTGGCTCAAGTGAAAATCAGAGATAAGTGGAATTAAGTTGAATTATGTGATATTGAGCCAGTCATCATGAGCAATTTGCATTTATTGGCGCCCATTGTGTGCAAACATGAATTTCAGATTATGTACAGTATAAGTGCACATAAGAATTGCACGTTGTGGCTCAGAAATATCTAAAATATTATAATGTGTTCCATATAAACTGACATTGTGACAACTAGAATATAACAAACACCATCAGTGTGATTGTTTTTAATGCAATAACGGTGTTAAAGGTGACATTAATTAAAACGACAAAGCTGACAAATGCACCTTTTGTGTATTTCAGTCTTTAACCAAGCTACATTTCATTTCTACACGTCTGCTCTCCATTTTAATGACCTCTGATCGAAAGGCCTACCTTTATTTTGCAGCTCATCTTTATAAAATATTTTTTCGTTCCCCTGTGTTTTGAAGGGAATTACACCAGTTAAAATGAATTGAATCCCCATTGTGATGCATTGAGAGAGTAGTCATTAAAATAAGGCAATCTGAATAAACACAGATGTTTGACCTTCCTCTGTTCCCGTCATGACACACAATGTCGCATCCAACATATTAATATTGCAAGTTAACAAATAGAGACACATTTCATGGATGGCACTTGGCTGTCACAAGGTTTTAATTGCTTTAAGTGCATTATTTACAATATTGTGTGTATGTGTGGGTGTGTCAGTAGGTATGACTGGATAAAGATAATATGAGATATGGAGATGGTGAAAAAGTGAGAGGCAGTGTTTTACCTACATTAGATGTTGTACAAATACACTACAGAGATGTTGCTGTAATTACACTGCCATACCTATTTAGTACTTTATTTTTGAGAGATCCTGTTTAAGTAGCATCGTGTGTATAAACAGTAATCTTGGGATGGGCTATCTGGATTTGTTGAATAGGTTGAGTAGATATATTGCTATTAAAATATCTATACCTATCTTGTCTGTGTTCTTACATTGTATATTGTTTTGGCATGGTGAAAGTCAGGCCTGAATAAAGGCATGTGCATTCAACAGTCACAAACACACACAGACCCTTGTTCAGTTTTATTGTGAGTGACCACTTGGACTGACTGTGGAGAATTGGATGTATGACATGGCTTCGTGAACTTACAGCTGAGATCGAAGCAACAGTGGCCGACCACAGCCACTGCCTGCTACAAGATGGATTTCCAATATGTCTTAAGACACTGCCGCAGACACGAGCATTAATACGGTATATTGATCTGAGTTTATAATACACCCAGGATCCACAAAATGAGGCCAATGTATACATTTTAAATGTAACAATATAGCAATCCATTGTGGAAACAAACTGGGTTCAGTGTCCAATACGGCTTGCTATTTTTTATTAAGGTTTTGAACCAAGATTATTTTTTTGGAAAGCATCAGTAACAAGAAATGTATGCAGGGGATTTGTAAAGATTTTCTAATATATTGGTCAATATCGCTCAATTTGTTGATACTACTATAGCAATGTATACAGAATATTATACTATGGTAAATTTAAAAATCTCCAATAATTATTTTCCTTATCAATCACTCTACTTGTATTCAATTGATTCATTAATTAGGCGGATCTATTAAATGGACGAAAAAAGTATAACATTCATCAAAATTTCCCAGACATCACGTTGACATCATCAGGTTTTTTGTCCAAAACCCTGAGATATTCAGTTTGACATTACATGAATTTTTGACATGTTTTTTAAATGATCAAACTGGTTGAAGATTAATTTTCTATAGACTAATTAAATGTCTTAGGTCTTTGTCTAAAATAATCAAAATCATCTGGCATGGTGTCTCTCGAATCATCAAGGTAAATGGAACTCACGACTGTGTTCACTATTTAATTTGTTCACCATTACATGGATGAGACATCTTTTTGTTTCAAGGGAACATTTGTGTGATATTAACAGGTTTAGGTCTATTAATGATCAGTGTTACACCTGGCATAGAAAGACTGAGATAAGCTCTATGTACACTGAAACTGTGGTCGACATTACATCATATATTATCAGAGGTGCACAACCCAAACATAGCAAAATTTGCCTACAAGAATGGTAATATTGTATGGTATAAAACTGTTTGAATATTGCCTTTCCATTGTTTTCAAGGGGATATGAAAAAAATCCAAAACCAGACAAAGAAAGCCATCATCTTCATGTTAAAGCAAAAGCATCTTGAACACCTCTTACGTTACTGGTGAAAAGGAAAACATCTAATTAGAGCAGAAAGCCGATGGCATTCTAGACTTAAAGGATTTGGTGAATCTGTTGTTCCTGAGCTGATAAAGTGGGATGTAGCCGTGCCATGCCTGGGCCCAGCCCCCGGCTCTCTCTCCTGGCAGATTCCAGTTGAAAGTTAATTGGACAGAGAGAGGTCTGAGACAGGCTGTGCTGAGGCCCATTAGCGATTCCCCTGTCGAATGCAGAGCCATGAGGATCACAGACTCACAAATAGGAGGATTAAAATAATCAATAGCTTTGACTTCCATCGACCACACACACATATACACACGCACATACTGAGTAATTAGCAGACAACCTATTCAGCACTGGACTATGGCACCCTTCTGAACCTTACTCCACACAAATAATCTCTACACTCATTGCTGTGCCTAATGAGAGGAAATAGTTATGGCTGCTTGTCAGGAAAATTAAGAAAAAGGTCAGCAAGTCATCAAATAGCCCTCTACATAACCTCATGCTTTGTCACCAAATTATGTCCAGACATCAATTAAAAAACTTAATTCTTTGTTTTTGGCTTGAATTATCTTTATCCATGTCCTTTAATACCCGCTACCTACAGGAAATACTAGGTTATTATGAGAACAGAAATAATGTGAAGTGACTGCAGCAGCTGAGTCAACTCAGTTAGTTTTAAATTCCTCATTTGGCTAATGAAAGCACAAAAAACAAGAGGTCCCTCTTGTATTTCACACAATTTTGACAAATGGTCATTTTAACACAAGCAGATTCGAAACACAACACTGCCCTCTTGTGTCTAATGGAAAAACTGCACACTCATCAATGCAGCAAAACAACGACAGGACAGTCCTGCTTTATGCTATTGATTCAAATAAATCCACTCAAGAGAATCCAGATGGTTTTCAGGAAAAACATTTATTTCAATGTAGCAACATAATTGGCAGATATCAGCCAGTATCAATTGTGGTCTTAAGTAGGGAATGTAAAGGCACTTCTTAAATTAAATGCGGAAAACTAATCCATGGGAATGACTTGGAGGGGAGCTGTAGAAGCTAACTGCAAAGAGGGTACACATGACAGGGTAGAAAAAAAAAAAAAAAAAAGGGATACTCTTCGTCTTCACCCGCTCATCACCATCCTGACCAGTTCTGTAAACATGAGAAAGAGACAAATGTGAGTTTCGTTGTCTAAATCTTATCAGAGACCTACTCCAACTGCAGCATGTGGAGCCAGAGCTCCCTTCCACATCAAAGTCTGGTGAGCCTGGGTGGGAGATGCTGCATTTGAAGGCAGGTCCCCATGTTCTGCTGACCCAGAGGAAAGAAGGGTTGAACTGGGAACTAAGAGAAAGAGGTGAGGTAATCATCTCTATCTCCAATTCAGCCAGAAAATTAGGCCATGTCTATGATCCAAGAAGAGCTGGTTAGAGAAGCCATCTTCACTGTATGCTTTCCTCTACTTGAGAAGCATAGAAAAGGGGAGAAGATCAAGGGAGCTAGAGTCCAGTCAGAATGGTCAGCTACAAATTCAGCTTCCATCAGTACAGAGGAGAAAACAATCAGCACAAGAGCAACTCCTTGCAATTCTCTGGTTAGTAGAAAAAGGGACTGGTCCACTCTCCCAAAGCTGGTGGCTATATTTGAAAACATGTCTGCAGTGTACCAAACTGATGCATCCAATTCAGCATCTATGAAAAGAGCAGCACCTCTAAAACCAAGAGAGGGAAAGGCCTATTTTAATAACACCGGTGACATGCAAATGAGATTAGAAGAGGTGCAGTCTCATGTCCACCACACCAATCAGCTCAAATAGCTTGTGGCCACCCGGCTTTCCCTGAATGCGACCAGTCTCTTCCCTGTGTGTCCACGATCTCCCCTCTTAAACCGAGGGGAGTCTCAGACACATGCAGAGGGGCATGCTGCAGCCAGGGGCCAAGACAAAGGGCTGCAGGAGAGAGATAGACAGAACAGCAGGAGGCTACACATGGGTCAAAGCCTCAGGACTAACGAGAGGGACCGCCAGGCTTTCCCGACAGGCACCTACAGGTCAAAATCTACTTTGCAACAGGACATTACTCCTGTTTGCCGATATTAAGTGGGACAGCTGATTAGTGTAAGGGTGGCCTGAAGGGGGAGGATTATTAAACAAGGGTTTTTTTTTTTAAAGCAGGAAAGCCTGGAGGTGCCATCTCATGGTATACCCAATGCCCGTACCGGCCCTCAGCCTGACATGATGTGGCGAACAAATGCTGTGGAGGAAGAACAGTTAACACACTGTCAGCAGCTGACATTCAGAGTAGGCAATTAGCCATAAGTGTTAAGAACATGTATTAGACATTAGCTGCTAACATGAACAGACACCCACCTTATCATGAGACTAAATCAAACATGATGACAACCTGTTTAGTACAGTTCCTCCTTTAATCTACTGAAAACTCAGTATTTGTATTTAGACAAACTAGTACTTCTCTTCACAATTACACAATATTTTCAGGTCAACAAAGCACACAGCGTAACACATAAGCGAGATTTTGTTTTTACATAAAAAAGCTTGCAAATGTAAAGCAAAGGCAGCTTCACACACCATCAGTGTAATTAGGAGGTAGTATACCGGATATAATTACGCTGATGGTGTGTGATGATGTTACCGTTACTGTCTTTAGTTCTCACCTTCATAATTAATGCAACCATTTGCATCTTCATGTCCTGCCAAGAGTGTTTCCACTTCTTCCTCTGTCATTTTCTCACCTGAAAAAAGGAAAGAAAAAAAAGGGACAAAGAGAGAAATTATTCCTAGGACATAAACACAATTTTTTTAATGTGATATTAAACTTCTGAGAAACGTATTACAGAAATTAAAAATTAGTAGAATAGTATTATAATAGATGAAGATACACTGGATGGTTTTTAATGTAAATGCACGACCCATTTACTTTTGATGAAATTTGTATTCATTTTTCAGGAAAATAGATGTACACTGAGCTTTCCATTCTGGAGGACTGCAGTATTTCCCCTGACATAAATATTGCCTTCTATCTATTTATGGGCATGTAAATAAAAATGGAACTTGCCTAGCGTGGTGAGGACGTGACGTAGCTCTGCTCCCATTACTGTGCCATTGCCCTCCTTGTCAAAGACACGCAGTCCCTCCACAAAATCCTCCATGGAGCCCTGATCTTTATTCTTAGCGATGGCCTGGAACATGGGCAGGAACTGCTCGAAGTCTAGCATCTTGGTGTTCATCTCTGTAAGAAGACAAGAATAACTGAGACAATTCTAAGTCTCTGAACCTCCAGGCTGGGCCACAATAACATTTCAATGATATACATTTATACACAACTCCAAGCTGGTTTTTCCTTTTTTCTTTTGCCCTCACCCTCAGCCTTGGGGTTGCCCAGGACCTTGAGCACCTCAGCGTTGACAGGGTTCTGTCCCAGGGCCCGCATGACATCCCCGCACTGGCTGTAGCTAATCTTCCCATCTCCTGTCTTGTCAAACAGCAGGAATGCCTCCTTAAACTCTGCAGGATACAGAGACGCAAGGATAATTAGAGTAGGGAAATGAATATGCAAACATTAGATAAGCAAACATGTACAGAGGGATGGTAGTGATACCAGGTAAAATGGAAAAAAAGTGGAAAGCCAGACAACAACAAGAAAATGAGAACAAGCAGACTAGAGAAAGCACAGACTATGAAAATCATTACGCTCATTAGTGGTCTGTTTTTTACTAGTTGGCATGAATTTTAAAAGTAGAAGGGGCAGGGGGCAGAGCACTGTGCTATCATGTCTGCGTAGGTTTCCTGTGCTTCTAGGTCTCTATGGGAAACCCTAAGTTTACATGACACGGTTATGCTTTGTTGAAAAAGTAATATATACAATAACCAATATCTCATCAGTGCATCAACTCCATTTCCATCTTCATAGCACAGTGTGGTGTGACCACGAAAAACACACTGGCTCTCTGTACTCTGCTCATTGACACTGCAAACATCCATCTAACTTCTTCAATTCAGCAATATTCATATTAGTAATCTGTTAAGGCAGATTTTTTCACGACCAAAAAGAAAGAAAAAAAAAGGTGAAACAATTTAACACTACATGCTCTGTGATCTTTTCTGTAGTATTAACATGCAAACACTTGAGGGTTGTTTCCAAACAAATGTAATAGGCTACATTACAAGGAAAGATGTTGCAATGCGACTAAGAGAGGTGTGGATATGGCATGTCAGGAAAAAATGTTTAAAGCTCTAACGATAAGGCTAAAAAAAAAAAAAAAGGAAGTAAAATGGTTGTATGGGCTCAGTCTTTTATCCATTTTTATCATTTGAGAAATTAAAACAAAATACATTTGACTAATGGCAGACAAAAGCTTAACTGAAGTGAGCCATAACTGGACAAATAAGAAAAACACAGTTAACTCCTGTAATTTAAACTCTTATTCTTGCAGTATTCAGTTCTTATTCAATAGTTCTTCAAGTTCTTACTCTTAAGGTCTAAAAACGGCACTTCATTCATTTGATAGGAGCAAACAAAAGACTAATGTGTCAGTAATTAATTTATCCGTTTACAAACTTCGGCCCGAGCCTACATGACAGATTGGTCTTGCAGGAGGCTTAAATATTTTCTTTTTTACAGCTTTAAATCCGTTTCACATTCACTACACAACATTTTATAGCACTGTCGAAAAGTCAATGAGGCTGTTGTACCTGAGCATTCAGCTTTATCAGTTGAAAAGACAATGCAGTTTTGTTGTTGACCACTAAGTTGATTAATTTAGCTTTGATCTGACAATAGTCTTTCTAGTTAAGCTCAACAACCAAAAAGAAAAGCTGGGCTGCGATCTACCAGGAAGACACGGCATTGCATAACAATATCCTGTTGGCTGGCTGCGTGTAATGTTTTGGGGGAGGCTTTTGCCAAAAAAAAGCTTAAGCACTGTTGTGAAGTTTTTCCTGTTCTGAGGAATGCGCCTCTTCCCTTCTGGCATGTGAGGACTTTTCCCAGCACCATATTTGGTATTAGAGGAGTGGAGGAAAGGAGGAGGAGAGTGAGAGTATAGCCTATTATGTCAATGGTGATTAAACAAACCAGCCCCAGGACAAAAACTATCCACCACTGTATACAGCACCAAAAAAGGGCACACTTGTGGAGATGAGCTGGTTGAAAGATAGCAGGCAAAGTTTAAGACAAACCGAAAACCAGCGATGACTACAATCTATCTGAACAAGACTTATGGCAACAGATATGAGGTTTGGCTATAAGTACTTTTAAGGCATGACTGATCACAAACGCAACACTGCAACACATAGTCAAAAGCTGCGAAGGATTACGTTATATGCAAAATGACTAATTTTGACGTACCAAAACAACAGTGCAAAACAACTCTCAATCACATTTAAACCAGATTTGTTTTGCCCAAACCCAACATGCAGATCACACCCTAAACACTCCGAGATAAGCAACATTTTTTAGTACTAAGAGGTCCCTTTTCACCGACTTACCATGAATCTGATCCAGGTTAAATTCAATCTGGAAAGGACAAGCAGTTGCAAGTGGAAAGTGATGAAACAGTACGGAAATAAAGAAGGAAAGCCTCGCCTAACCACAACTGCACTGACAGGCGGGTATTGAGCAGGATGATAGTGGAGAGATACAGGGCAAAGTATCATCTGAACCAAGCAAGAATGAGCTCATGCAAAAACAAGCGAGATTTGGAAAATGATGAACAGAAATTCAAAACTCACCCAGGATTTGGTCTTCTGAGAAGTCAGACTGTTCAAAGAGAAATTAGGCTACATGAAAATTGTTCCCTTTTGATGGTGCAAAACTAGCTCGGGTAAACTTCAAATGCCGCTAGACACATTATCAGGTAGTTAGACTTTCCCGACCCAGATGCACCCACACCATAGCGCATACAGTGATGATTAATGTACACGAATGTACTTAAGCGACATTAATTCGCTCGTCGTGTGATTATTAAGGTCAGTCTTCCGTTCAAGCTAACGTTAGCTTCTCAAAAGTTGCACTTCCGCTAACGACCAAGCGAGCCAGTTCAGATATTCAAACTCAACGCAACGATTTTGCACAGCCGAGCAGTTTCCTCGTAACGACACCGTAGTTCATTACACACAACAACGACAAAATATAGAAAAATAGCTAACGTCTAAGGTAACAAAAACCCACCATGGTTGTGATGACTGAGGTGTGTCCGCTGCGTCGTCAGCTCGAAGAATGTGACGGCTCTCACAGCACGGGAAGGGTGAGGAAACCTGAAGCCTTAATAGGCCTTTTTATTCTTTATTTTCTCCCACCTGACGTAAGCGAAGTTCCTCCCCTACCGTACCTCTGATTGGCTAGTAGTCGGCTAGGTTTGGGCATGATGTGTGATGATTGGTCAATATATCACGGTAAGCCAATCAGAGGCAGGTTAAAGGCGGGACTATACCTAACTTGGTTGAGGAAAAATTACTGTAACGCCCTTTGCATAGGCCGTCTTCTTCTTCTGTTCCTGTGTCATGGACGGTAACAAACAGCGTAAAGATGGACTGCCGCCACCCACTAACTATGATGGCGTGAGCACCTGAGTAATCTATTATGTTTTAATATTAAAAATGCTCTTTCAAAATCACTTGGACTTTCTGCATCCATCTTTCCCTATGTGCTTGAATGAAAAAGGCTGTAATTATTGTATGTGATGGAAATCTGCCTTTCCAAATAAAAAGATAATTAATAAAAAATCGTGTGTGTTGACTCAGCCCTTCCTCTCCAAGCCGAGTCTCCCTATTTGATACGACTTAATTCAAAGTTGGTTTATGAAGTGCATTATGTCTTATCTGCCGCCTTGTTAACTTATACTATAGCCTATTGATTGCACTATAATGCATAAAGGTGCTTTTATTACTCCTTTTGCTTTTACATTTACTGTAGCTATTGATGTTCATGATTCCCTCGTTTTAGAGCCTGTTTTGCTAGAGCATCCACAATTTGATTATCTTTCTGTGAGCTAATACTTATCTAAATGTTATCAAAATATTTATCTCTCGCTTACTGCAAAATATTATTGACATAAATCTGGAGGTCATCCATCCAGTAGCTATAATGCTGCTACAATTGCTATCATTATGACTGTGTGCTTTGTGATCCTTTTGTCCATATACTAGGGTAGTTGTTTGATTCAATGAAGGATGGCATATTTCCAAAATATTTACCTGGATTTTTTCCAGTCTATCAAATGACACTGAGGGAAACAGCCAAAGTGGTGTTATTATCCTGTTTTAGTTTCTAACAGTTTGAAACTGTTTTACTGCTTCCCTCTCCAAACAAATTAGAAGTATAGGCTGCCTTAGTTGTTGCACTTCAGAACGGCCTTATAATGTTTCCAGTAGTTCATCAGTTACTGTTATAGTGTTGTAATCTGAAATGCAGAGCTCCACCTGAAGGGTGGACAAAGGTCATATTTATGGATAATGAATTTTTAAGTTGACAGAATAGATGTAATTTTATGAATTTCTAACATTGTTATGTCAGACATAAGTTACGTCAGCAGAGTGACTCATATAAATGTATGAGATGAACACTTAATCAGCTTGTCAGCATATCAAAAAGCCTGATTTAGACATTTTAAGATCTTTGTGGTGTGTTTTTGACTTTGACAATTTTGACCCCACTTGAAGAAATTAATCCACGATTGCAGCCAGTGAATGACTTATCTCTGCTTTGCATTAATGATGCGAGTGTCTGGCCATGCAGGAATGATGGATTACTTTAGGCCAGTGAGATCATGGACTGATGCCACATCTCTTCACAGCCTGGCTAAAGTGCTGTCTTTGCCCAGCAGGAGCTCTGTCCTGCTGTCAAGTCTGCCATCCCACTGTGAGCAGCAAGCGGGTGTCTTAATGTGGCCCACATACCCTCACAGGCGAAATGGGACAGTCTTGCACCATAAAGTCATGCAGTATGTATACAGTGTAACAATGAAAGTATGAGCATGGCAGCAAAGCTTAAGCACAAACAAAGCTAACAAAGCAAAAAATTACAAAGACTAATGTGGGCATCAGTAGTTTGATACATAGAGTTTCTATTTTACATGAAAAATATTTATCAATATAAATTAGATACCGTATGTCTGATAGCCTCAATGCGACAATGGTCTGGACTTATTCATGAAACCTCCTTGGTTTTCTAGAGTCTTATATTAGTTAACATTTCTACTTAATAGACTGTATATATACTGTATCAATTTTATCATGGGTTTTCAAAGTCTGTTTCCTAAGCCATTTGACAAATACAGGCAAGGTGTTTTGCAATTGAAAATTAAAAGTATAACTCTTTACACACTCCGCATAACCACAGTTGTGATGAACTACTGTGCAAAAATTGACAAAGCAAATTTTTGAAACTGCTTGTCAAAATGACACAGCTTCTCATGCCTAATTACCTGATGCCTGATTTGCTGTATTTATTATCACAGCAAAGATTTGTCACTTGAGATATTCAATACAATGGTATTAGGTTAAATTACACTTGCTGCTTCGGCTTCACTGCCCTGGTGTCAGGCCATTATGACACTGTCATGGCTTATTGGAAGAGTAACTAATAGTGATTAATAGAAGACATGGGCAATATTAATAATAACAGCTGTGCTTTCCCTTCTATGACAAGTCAAGATAGTTCTCATCTGGACAAAGGTACAGACTTTTTTGACAAAGGGAATATTGTTAAAAATAAGTAAGCAGTAAGCCAGTGAACCTGGACCCTCAGACTATCTCACACAAATGTAATGCCATCATTTTTAATGTTCACAAGTGTATCATCATCATCAAAAAAGGTCTAATGGGACATCCACTTTGATTTTTTCTTTCTTGTAATAGTTATGGGTTTGTAGCTCACAAGAGGAAAGTTACTAATTTGATTAAATCTCACTTGCTTGATGGGAAAACTAGCACATAGTGTAGCAAGAAACAGCCTCTTTCTCCCCTTAAGGAGGTCACTAAATGACTGACAGCCTTGCCCCATTTCTTCACAGTTTAAGTCCAAATTGATGCATAGCTGAGTGTGTGTATAACCTCAGGAGCACAGAAAGCTACCTAGCAAATAGTCATGTTTTAACACTGCTATCTGACCAGGCCACTATTGTGAATCTCATTTATGCATGTAAAAAAAAAGGGTCTAATTTATGAATGCTCCACATTAGCTTTGACACAAAATGATCCTGCAGTAAGCCCACTCACCTCTAAAGTACTTGGGTCAAATGGTGAGTCAGACGGACGGAGCATCCTTGGCTTCTGCTCTGGAGCTGGTTTTGGTGCCGCAGGAGCCGCAGGCAGGCAGGGGAAAGGTGGACCCAGCCTGGGTTGGGCCACTTCAGAAGGAGACTTCTTAATAGAGGGTTCTCTTTTATGAGCCATTCCTAATGCTGCTGACAACTAAACTTAGACTCAAATCTCTGCACCCACTGCTGGTGTGTCTGCTGAGAGGAGTTATCAAGCTATGAAGTAAAGTATGTCAGTTGTGTGTATCCTGTGGAGGCGCAAGGATGGGGGATTTGAGGTGGGGGCAGGTTGATGATGCTGGTGGTGCTCAGGGACTGGCAGGTGGATGAGGCAGAGGTGGATGTATGGAATAGCATGTGAGTGAATTGGAGAAGTAAAGCGGAGGAGGAGTGGAGATGAAAGCTTGATTGTAGAATGAAGAGGGGGATATATATATAGACAGAACCAGGCTCAGCTGTATGACTTCAAGCACATGCTTTTATTTGGGTCAGAAATGTGTGCGTGTGTGTCTGTGTGCGTGCGTGGGAGTGAGGTAGCAACAAGAAGAGTTTTTCTGTGTCAAGCCTACCACACACATGAAAGCCTAACTGACACTGATCTCTTATGGGCCGTTATGAGAAGTGTCATAATTTTACCAACACATAGTGTGTGTAATAATCCATCATCAGGGCTGCTCTATTTGAGTGGAAAAATGTGCTTTTTGTCATGCTATTCATTCACCTCCTGTATGATGCTTCATGCCCAGAAGCAGAGGAGAGGAGCAGCGAGCACAAAGGTGTGAAACAGTTGACCATGATCTGAGCTACATTTAGACTGTGTGAAGGTTGAAGTTTGAATGTCAGTGATTCACACACAATATGTTGCCTGAAGAGCGGACAAAGAGCTATGAGTGGCCTGTAATAGGCGACTGATTGTGCATAAATGGCTGCTGTGTGAGAAGAAATTTTCTCATAAGTGTTTTTATTGTTATTATTTTGCTAATTTGCTTATAGTTTTTACTTTCAGGGTGATCTATATCTAAAAATTACAACAACAACAACAGCAATAATGAATAATGAAGCTTCCAATTGGCCACCTGTTTAATAACTTATTTTCACTTTTCATGTTTCTTTATTGGCCATATACCAAGATTTGTTTAATGTTATTCATTGTTTCTTGCATTTTTATATTTTACATTATTACAGTAGCCTACTTCTACCTCTGTTCATAAAAGCATGGTAAAGCATCATCTCCAGAAGGCAGAGAGTAGTCCTGATGGATATCACTAGATGTCAGTATTGCACAACAAGAAGCCCCATGAAGAGTTAGGACCCCACTCAGTGAGGACAGTGAGAATAATTGAATGGCAGGTCTGTCACATCACAAAAAGCATCTATCTATCTATCTATCTATCTATCTATCTATCTATCTATCTATCTATCTATCTATCTATCTGTCTAAATAAACAAAATTAATAAATGGATATATAAAGTGACATAGTGTGGCAGTTTTTGGATTTGCTTGATTTTGACGTCACTGGTCAGATCAGACCATAGATTTACATCTTCTGGCGTCACTCTACCAGCCCCTCCAATAATCAATGCTCTCCACTCGTCAGTGCATTTTGGATACAACCCGTCGCGCGCTCAATGGGCCTTGAAATCACCGTTTATATGGCTGGAGAGTCAAAACAATAGCGACATAAGACCCTCGCTGCGCGACCAACGGCACTTCTGGCGCTTTAATAGCAGATCGAAGATGCAAAATGAGAAGAAAAAATACCTGTCAACAAAGTTATTTTTGTTATCAAAATAACAAGAAAAAGTAGCTTAATAGTATATTTTAAGATTTTAGTTGTTTTTTGTTTTTGTTTTTTGTAACAGTTGATAGATTGTGTCAGTTTACAGCCTATTCACCAGCCAGCTGACTGCTGATGAGTCTGCCGAGCAGACAGCTCAGTGTCAAACAGTTTAAGAAGATTAACAGTGCCTCACGTTTTCCTCATCATTTGCAACAATAATCCACCACAAGAGGCTAATATTAACAATAGGCATATCCTGTATGTCTGCTTTCAAATAGATAATCTAGAGTATATACCATAATTAGGAAATTGAAATATTATCCTATTATAAAAGCCAGGTGTCTGCATAGTTCTTACCACGTAAATCAATTTTCAAAATTATTAGCCACTTAATTGGAAAAAATTCCATCATTGTTTTCCCAATCTTTAATTTTGTGTGCAGTGTTGTGAAAGCAAATTCAATTATACCAACTTAAAGGAAATGTTTCAACAGATCCTTGGAGGTGCCCCAACTGACTAATGAAATTATGGCAGTTCTCCCACCTAATGTCATTCAAATCCGGCCCCACCACCACCACCTCCCCCTCACACACCAAATCTCCAAACCACCTGATTTATTTTTAATGATATTACACCCCTCAGTCGGCTGTGTCATGGTAATAATCGGGCTGCTCCAGCTGCCTCTAGATCACATTAGCCAGGCTTAATATTGACAGTGCCGGGCCCACTAAACAATGAGGCTGTGGGGATAGGGAGCTTAGAGGCTGCCTAGCCAATGGGCATACTGCAGGAGGTAGAGGAGATGCAGGCCAGGATGCTCCAGTTCCCATTCGCCCCGGAGGACTGGTACCATCATTAGGCAGCTTTTCCTATGGTCCTGTGGAGCTTTAAACCCATCAATACCAGACCCAAACCCCACCCAGGACCCAGACATCAAAACCAAACTGAGAAGGGACCATGAAACTAGTGGCTACTTGATTCCTGGCCATTCTTCCACCAGATTGACAGACCTGTCTACACTTCAGCAGCAGTACCTCGTGAAGTTTCCTGATGTGACAAGGTCCTTGGAGGACTCAAGGAGGTTCAAGGAGGACTGCTCTCCAGGGCTCACCTTGTTGTAGAATGATGAAGAAAAACAAAAACGGTCTTCAATTCCTGTCAAAAGAAAAAAGAAAAACAAATGTCCAATTACAAAAACATACAGGAAACGCCCCTGAATAATTCGCAATTCATAAAATTGACCTGTATTTTCTTATTATGGACCACATTCAGAAAAATGCAATCTAAAAAAAACCCTCTGCAGTTTAATTTGATTAGAAAAGTGCCTTTATCCGTTATAGTAATTTATGTTGCAGGCTTGTCATGTATCTACATTTGCATAATGGTCACACTAGGAGTCAGACCAGGCCACTTGTGGGACACTTGCACCTGATCACAGAGACATGGCTCTTTGCCAATCACACCTACAGTTGATACTTCCAATTAAAATCACCTGTATTTGTCTTTGTATTTGTCAGGTTATTCCACAGCAGTAAGACATCCCTGTACTCTGAGGTTTTATCTTGTGTCCCAAATTGTTGTTTGGATCGGAGGGGATTTTGTATGGGGGCCCACAGATTACCGTCGTTGATTAGTGGTTGGGTGTAATCCTTTCAGCCCCTCTCTCTCCAAAACACCCCTGGGATATGCCCGTCTCCCTGTGGACCGGCAGCATGGCAGATGGATCCTCCTCCCCCTCTTTTGCCCCCTCTAACAGCTCACCCAAAAACACTGTTGATGTCCTGGGACGGAGGTTGTAAAGTATCCTGAATATGAAACCACAGGCACCTTTGTTTAATGGCTCTCTCCCCACTTAGTGAGAATTGCCCTCAGGCCTGATTCCCATTCTGTAGCTACATTTCTGACCGATTGGAATGTGTTCCAAATCCATTAGCCCAAAGGAAGAGAAATAAGCTGCAAACAATCTGCTCATATTGCCTGGATGAAATGCTGCTGTAGATCTTATCAGATTTACTTTATGATCGAGGAAGCTGTCGGCATTATAGTTCGCTATATTGATATGATTGATATTTTCTAAATATAAAAAAATGTGCTAGATGTCAAACATGAGATTATATTCTTACACAAGCAGATAAAGATGGCTGTCCACTAATTTGTGGAGCATTAATTCATCTTTGAGTCTACAGCTATCATTTATGTGCACAGATACAAGTACAGTGAGTGGGCTGTAGTTGGCACGGTGTGAAAACATGCAGTTGTAAACCTGCATGGTGCAGGTGGTTCCACTGATTTTGACTTGAGGTAAAACACTCACACTTATCTTTAGAGCGGTTTTAACTGAGGTTAAAAGTCCATTATTCACAACTCTCTCTCTTTGTGTGTGAACGTGTGTCAGACCACTGATGTTCCCCAGTGAGCAGCAGAGTCAGTACGCCTGTCAGTCTCTCCCTCAGGAAAGTCGGCTGTGTAACCATATTCAGCTTCAGTGAGCAGCAAATAGAGAGAAATGAGCCATGGGACTTCTTAACACACACACGCACACAATTACTGTGTTGCAGTCAGATGAAGTGCATGTGCACAAGAGATAGTTTGTGAAACTTAATCACAAAATCACGACATAAAACTTTTATATAAGTACAACTGGTTGACAACCAAACTTTTTTTTTCTTTTCTTTTTTTTAATCTTTGACAACAACACAATTTCATCTCACCACCCTGTGCCACATCACCCCCACCTCTGTGCACGCCAAACCCTCTCACAAATCCACGCTCTCCATCTTTTATGATCACTACAAGGGGCTCAGCTTTCAGGAGTAGACCAGGGAGCATGTGTGTAGAGCTTTAATTCCTATTGTATTCGTGCAGTCTTGGTGTGTGTGAGTGTGTCTGTGTTTTAGCAAAAGAGGGAGAGGGAGATAGAGATGAAGAAAAAGACAGGAACAAGGACCCATCTGTCAGCACAGCACACAAATCCCTCCCATTCCACTCTAAGTCCCAGGGGACAAGAGCGAGAGACAACTCACTTGTGGCAGTGTTTTTTGTAATGAAGGGGGTTACCCCCATTACTAGAGACAACAGCACTTAAATAGCTAATGTAAGACTGGTACTTTTTGGACACATCAGCTCATAAGATGAACATACTTTTATTCTTAGCCATTCTGCACTACAGGCACTAAAAACAAATTCATACCCCCAAACTCTTTCTCTAAATGTTTTCCCCATGTTCACTTCAAATTTCTGAAGAAGTAATGTCTGTGGATGGACAATATGTTGTGTGCAAAAAATAATATGGTCAACATTAAAATCATGCAAACTTATCAAAAGTTGGTTCAGATCAGATGTGCTCACCATGACCTCTTCCAGAAGGTTGGCTATCTGTGTTACAGCTTAAACGGGAGCAGGGCAATTCCCTTTCCGTTTGTCAGTCAGTCATTTGGGAAACCAATGGGGATTGTGGGAGACTGCGTGGCTCCAATTCCCTATGTAGGCTGCAGGTGTGGTGGAGGCCATGCACACACTCATGGGACAGTGGGGTAGTAGTGTGTGTGTTTGAGGGCGTAGGGGTGCATGTACCTGGGGAGCTTTGGGCACGTCACATTAGTCTAGAGTTGTTGCTCTACATATGTAATGTCTGGTTCACATAGAGCAAAACACACACACACACGGCGGGCAGGGCTCCTCCTCTCTGTCCCCCTGCTTTTATGGCCAGTGCACTGTGCACTGACCAGCAGCGATCAGGGCCGTTGGCGCAGTAGGTAAACGCTGTTTCAGCACGAGACATCATCTTGGGAGAGCGAGTGACG
>OMNW01018673.1:0-15883 GCA_900303245.1 Selene dorsalis | reverse complement strand
AGGCTGGCCATCCCCTCAGTTACCCATCCCCAGGCCTTCCCAGCCCCCCCTATGGCTCCCTGGAGGCATCCCACCTCCTCCACATGAAGGGATTCAAGGGGCCTGTATATGACAACCCCTCCCCTAACGAATGCAGCAGTGGCACCCCACCGTACGATGGGCCCCTAACCCCTCCCCTCAGCATCAGTGGCAACTTTGCCCTGAAGCAGGAGCCTTCTCCCCATGAGTCAGAGAGGAACTACACACCCCACCCTGGCCACCATGCCCACTACCTCTCATCGCACCATTACCCCACTTCTGCAGTGGGTGGTCTACCTGGTGGGCCTCAGGGCCACCCACTCTTCCAGGCGTCACGTTATGAGCTGCCCCTTGATGTGGCCTTTGACTCCTTCACTCCCTCTCACTTGGTCACCTCTCAGATGAGTGCCATCTGAAATGTGACCACGAGGAACCATTAGGACCTGTGACTGACTGCTATCGAACTAGCCAGGGGAGAGGCACTGCTCCTCAGTAAACTGCTGTAAAAACAATGGCCAAGGTAATGACTGTACAGAAAACATGATTTGCATTTATGTTGTCTAGTTCTCTGGGAGAGCACTGAATGCTCAGAGAGAGAGAGAGAGAGAGACACTCGTCACCTCAACTCAATCTACCTGATACAAACACGCACCCATGACTTTTAATATTTTATTTATTCTTTTTTTTGTTATCATTATATGTTGGTATTTGCATTATAACTATTTCTGAATAAATTGCCCCCTCAGTTGTTACAGAGTGGAACTAAGAATGAATTCACCAAATCAGGCCCTGATGCACACAGATGTTTTTAAACGTCGGGTTTGAACAGAAACATTACATTTTTCTTAGTTCTGCATGAAAAAAAGAAAGAAAGATCAAATTGTCTTCCAGCCTAAATTGTGCACTGAGGCCTACATCCAATGTCCCCCTCACCATATGAAAATCAATGCATTTATTTATATCTGTATTTAATATTTATTTTGATAAGGTCCTGTCCTTTTTATATTTTTCTCAGCACAGTTTTTGTTTCACTGTCTTCTTGGTTTGTCGTCACTGGCAGCTGTACTGTATTTAAATTATTTATTTGAGGTCTTCAGGTACTTGTTCATTTGGTGTCACATTTTTGTCATGATGTACTCCTGTAAATATTTTTCTGTTTCGCACTTATTTGAATAAATATTCTTATATTATATGCTATTTCCATAACAATGTTTTCCTTGTGTTTTCTTCTGTTACACTGTTTCCCGATACTTGAACTTCAGATTAATAGAGATTTTATGCCTCACAGTATAACTGAGTCCACTGAAATGAAGCACCTGTACTTGTTGTACATGGATATCATTTTTAGATTAAAAATATGGTGAGGTTTCTGAAGGAAAAATAATTTCAATCGACTTTGCATTTGTACTTGTCATGATGTTAACCGGAGGCATAGATGGAAGCATCGCTGCTTCTCCTTGTGCAATCAGTCAAAGAGTCATTTTGATCGTTTTCTCTGATTTCACAATTAAATTCAAATTAATTAAATAAATCCCATTTCCATAGTTGAAAGTATTTCATATAGGCGAATCAATGGAAACTCATACATCACAATCCCTCGCTTCTCTCACACAGTTTCAGTTGTTTTACTATTGACTTGTATCATGACAGTGATGATATTCAACTTTCTAACTATAAATCCAGAAATATGTAGTATTTTTATATGAGGGTACATCTTCATTAGAAAAAAAGATGAAATGGTATGCCTGACAAAAGAAGACAAATCTTTAGTTCTTTGTATCTCCCTTTCATTTCACAATAGGAAACACGGACTGGCATCAAAACCAACCACAAAGTACAAAACTGAAGTTGCCGAAATAAAGGAGCACGTGCATCAACGTATATATGTTGCAGGACATATGAGTTGCGTGTATGAGCGAGTCATTCAGAGCCTTTGCTCCGGGGTTTCTATCAGGTCAGGCGGGAGGCTGTTGTAGGCCATGGGAAAACAGCTCTGGGGAACAGGTGAATGTGTCACAGAGGCTTTTAGACAGAGAGAGAGAGAGAGTCCCTATCATTTGCTTTCTCTCCCACATGCCCCATTTTCCCATCTAGCTCATGCCAAAACACTGTAGGGCAAGAACACATTTTCCAACAACTCATTCACATTAACTCGAAGAGACAAAAGCACCACATTTCTACTGAGAGACACAGCATATGAATATGGATATGGTTAATACATCAACAGACCAGATGCCTTTCAAAAGCATGATTTTAAAAATGCAACTGAAAAGTACACGCCAAAGATGCGATAAAATGCACATTATTATGATACTTATTTTCAGATCAGGTCCAACTAGCAAGGTTCCTAACACATTTATATCACTCAACTAATGACAAAAGTCTCAGATTTGACTTTAATGACTGTGTTGAAGCACATGATGGCTCTTGACATAAACAAAGAATAGGGTGGCAGAGTGCAAAGATGGAGTGGTGAGAGCAAGCGCCAGTGCGTGCGAGTGTGTGGTTGTTTAGGCAACTGTGAAGAGGGGAAGATGCCTGGGAGGCTGCTGTCCAAGAGGACCCCCCTCTTCAGCAACCTCTCCAAAGGTTTGCCTTTTCCAGTTCTGGCAACAGTGGGGAAAAGGCTGGAGGAGAAAAAGGGAACGATTGTTATACTGGGCGCCACTGGTCCATTGTGAGCGCAGCCTGTTCTTTCTCTTGACCTGTGACCTGTATTGTTGTGGGGTTTCTCGTTCGGGGAGGGCAGGCAGCTGGGGGAACTGCGGGGGGGCTGACGGACAGCTGGGCCAATTTGCGGAGCAAGAGAGAGAAGAGAGTGAGAGCATGAGAGAGAGAGAGGGATGAGAGAGAGGGAAAGGGAAATCAGTGTGCTGGAGGGAAAAGAAGAGGAGGAAAGAGAAGAGAAGGGCAGGAGAGGTGACTAAGGTCCTTGCTCCTCATTCACAAGTTTGTCCTCTTTGCTCTTGTGTGTCAGCCTTGGCATAAGAATGACACATAGCTTTACACACAGGCAGACATTTGGCCTGTGAGAAAGTACTGGCAGAGTTAGCTGGCGCACACCCTCTTTGTGTCTTTGCTGTTTTGTTACGGCAAAAACGGTGGGGGGCAGGGTATGTGGATTATCCTTTTGAGTCCAAATACATGAGTGGGTGGATATAGAAATAATCCACGTAAATTAACTTTGGATACAAGATTACAAAACACAGAGATGCAGGACAGTCTCGGGAGATTGAGGAATGGTAATGAAGAAATAGTTGGTAGGTACATGGAATAGTTTAGAGAGATAAAAGACACAAGCCTTTCTTAGGGTTTAGATTGGTATTTTATCAAAGCATGCAAGTAAATTTGCAATGATGAACATTAATAGTAAAAATTCTGCGCTACGAAAAACTTGATCTTTAATTGTTTTCTAGCAAACACAGATGTGAGTGTATCAAGTGGCCCTTACCTATGATAAGGGCACAGGGGTCTCTGTAATGGAGGGGAACACACGCTCTGTAATGCCATCTTGGCCGAGGCAGCAGGCAGCAGAGCACGACCTGTAGCTCACTCCCCTGAGAGTGAGGTCATGTCAGATATCAGCCCACAGAGAATTAATGCAGCTGCACTCCAAGTCTTGATTTCTAAACTTCTATGCTCTTTGTGTTTTTATTTTATTCTTATATACATTATAAGAAATACATCAATAATATAAGCCCTTACTACAACTATGAGGTGAATTCACTTTAGTGGAAGCTGGCATCACAGAAAACTGAAAAAAGAGACTAAATCTGACTAAAAATAATTTTTTAAATACCATATAAAGCTAACTCTCTCTTTTGCCCTCTGCCTCCCTTGTGGTTATATTTTAGTTTCTGTGTGCAGCCCACTTAATCCACTGGCCAAACAAGAGTGGCTCCCACTAAAATGAAAAGGTCCTGATCCATAGGAGCGAGATGGAGGGATAAAGCATTGTGATTAAGATTGTATTAATGGGGCCATAGGAGGCTGGAAGGCTTTAATCAGTGTCTGTGTGCCGGTAATCCCTCTGCCTTTAAGCTGGGGTAAACACAGTGATCCTCCTCTTGCGCCACAGTGTGCATGCACACACATGTACACAGACACACGCACACACACACTGATGCCTCTGTGTGGGGAGCATGGGGACATGAGCGCCCAGGTTGAGAGGTGGAGCACCCCCAGACAGAGACGCCCCAGACGTAGAGCAGCAGCTGGTAGAAGAAAGACCAAGATTGATGGAGAAAGAGATGTGGGCAAGGCTGATGAAAACAATGAAAAATGGCAAAGTTGGCATCATGAGAAGATGTAGGGACTGGAGGAGGCCAGAGAAGAACAATGACAAGTATTCAGTCGGTCACGGTCAATATGGTGAAACCAATTAAAGTAAATAAAATGTTATGTTTTATCAATGTTTCGTCTGTCTACTGCCATATCAGCTCTGCAGGAATATGCAGTGAGACAGGAGAACAGTTCATTCCAATTCAATGTGATAAATATTCAATCATTCGCCCTGTCAACATCTTTTCATAAAAACACCACCGCCAACCCACTGAAGATTTAGCGATTCAAAATAAAGTCAGTGTTATGAGAGAAGAAATACTGAATACAAGCTAGATCTACTATGGTAAGAGAAAGGGGAAGAAAAAAAATAGTAGGGGAGGAAAGGGGCAGCTCACAGAGTCATTACCTATGGGAGTGGGTGTAAAAGGTGACATTATGTTGAAGGATAAGGGGCTGGCCTTCTCCTCCCAGAGTTCTCTGAGAGTATTAGGCTGCAGGAGTTAAAGAGCTTCTAATGGGATCTGGATGCTGTCATGTTTACTCTGCCCCCCCCCTCTGCACGCCCACTGCATTGTGGAAGTTGCTGGGCTTTGGGACACCACTATAGTCTGAGTGTAGGGACAGATGGAGGTCCCTTTGGAAGGGGGCACACAAAAAAAGGAAAACAGCAAAGGTAGGAGGGCCTTGGTCTCTGAGAGAGCGAGCATCCCCACTGCAAGAGACGTGGGAGAATATTAAAGGTGGAGGAGGGACAAGAAAGACTGAAAAGGGATTTTAGTTTCTTACTAATTAAAATGCAAGAAGAGTCTCACTTTGCTCCCGTAATCTGTAAATTCAGCATGATTCACATTCACGTGACTTTGGTGCAGGACCTGTGTGCAGTCTCCATCATTTGATCTGTTCAAATGCCAGACCTTGTATATATATATTATATGAATAAATAAATAAATATTTTATTCTACTTTGGTTGGTAATTTCAGAGTGGAATAAGCCAGAACATCTAAAGAAAAAAGTCAAAAAAGAAAAAAGGAATTACAGTGTGAGGGATGTGAGATGTTTAAAGCCTAAAAGTGAGGTGCTGATATGGTTTTCATTTAACCTTTGTTTATTAGGGGTTAAAACAGGTCAGGCGAAAGGGTAAATACTGATGTCATTCAGGGCAGTGCACGAAGCATCAGGGGAGAGGGTTTGGTGATAGATGCTGCTGAGGAGAGTGGAGGAGCATTGGAGGAGGGTAAGAGGGAGGTACCAAGCACAGGAGCAACAGATGGGGCCTGATGGAAAGCTCAGGTTGTAAACTTTCTGTTAGTAACATCTGTCCGTTTGTCCATCTGTTACATTCACTGTTTACAGTTTGTTTAGCAGAAACTCATTAATTAGAAAACTGCAGCCAAGGCCACTGGTGCAAACCAGTTTGTATATTAATTATACCAGGACAAAAAAAAAAAAACGAAAAGGCGTGAGAAAAGTTGAAAAACAGACTATTAGCTTAATGAGTCATTTTAATACATTTTGATGGGGTCATACTTAGCCTATATAATTGCAAAAGACACCAGGATGGTGGAGGAAACGCATGAAGGGAAGCCCCCACCTCAGTTGTTGAGCCAATCAAATCAACAGCTTTGCACCGTTCCCACAGATATGTGCGTTTATGACATCTGTGCCACACACAGACAGAAGTCGCGCCATTCCCTTTGTTCATTATCTGGAGCACACATATGTAAGTGGATTGGCATGATATGTGGGTATAAGCCCTGATTAACGATACATTAGCAATTACTGTAAACATGACACATGTGATCTGTGAATGTGTGCAAACACCACAACACTTAAATATAAAAAAAAAAATTTAAATTTTAAAATCTGGTTCATTTATTTGAAGTTCTTCTTATCACTACATATAGATATATTAAATTAATACTCTTAACCTTTACAGTAAAATGTGGAATATTTCTCTGTAGCATTGATTTAAGAGTATAGTAAAAGAAAGTCCTGAAAAACTGAAGCACAGCAGTTTCATTTGAAACGTTACATCACCTGTGAGTATTTGACTTTTTTGGCTCAATATATTCCCCTCTTCAATTTGCTCTACAGCGGGCGGATAAAAGAGAATTAAGCAGCTGATCTAGGCTCAGTGGCCAGAGTGTTACATTAGACATTAATCCAGAACAGTGGAAGGTTGGAGAAGGGATGGCATCTTTTAATCCTGCACTCCATCTAACCAACCCTCCCATTAGATGCGAGGGAGAGCGTCAACCAAGCCCAACGTCCTGTTTTTGTTACATAAGTGACATGTATAGTTTCCATCAACTTATCGTTTTAATGTCAGACTTTTGCTGTTCTTGAAACACTCTATGAAAGCAGTGAAGCATCACTGTGACACAGCTCTCTTGGAGCCTTTACTGCCCGAGCACCTTTTTCTACACTTTCTATTGTCAGCTGCAGCATCCTTCAGCATTTCCTGAACCTCAAGCCTCCTCTCATGGGGCAAGGCCAGTGTCCTGGTGAGCTCTCTCCCGTCTCCCTATATGTAACAGATGTTACTGGGGCAACAGTTGGTATTGAAAGGGAGGGGCTTCAGGCCATCTGTCCAGGGTCAAGGTTTGAAAAGAGGTGGTAGAGATGGTGGCACGTTCAGGAAAATGGTAAGTATTTTGTAGTAAAGAGGGAATATAACACACATTGTAATCCTGATGAATGTGAGCTTTTCATGTCAGATTGCCTTTGTCAAGGTTCCGGGTGTAAGATTGGGAACTGGCTAAACTAGAGCTTCTGTGACATGGGAACCCTGAGGTTTTAGTACAAAAGCACCATCTTGTGGTTAAAGACAATACCACAACCAAAGTGTAATACACCTCAAACACTTTATTGATTATTTTAAACTGCCATTTTGTCAATTATCCAGTCAGGTTTGCAGGCTGTTGTCATGCCTTGGAGATGAGTGTGGCAACAAGATTAAAATTTCAGTTATAAGGAGTCCAACTGAGAATTAAGGCTCTGAAGAGTGCGGTCTATCTCCTCCTGCAGATCTGCCATCTTTTTGTTACAAACCTTTCTCTGGAAAAATTAAAACAAAAAGCACAACATGGAACTAAAACTCTAGTGTTTCAGCCACATGTCACTGACCACAATCTACAGAATGCACTGTGGACACTTACGATGTAGATCTTTATCCTTTCCTTTTCCATGTGACAGTACTCAGCCACGGTCAGCTCAGTGAAGTCTTTCTTGGTCTTAATGAACTCACAGTTAGGAGAGCGTTTTTCATGTTCAGTCCTTGGCAGAAAAAAAAAAAGTTTAGGCATTTAACCTTGTGGCAGCCATCTTTGTCTTTCATGATACATCAACAATTGCCCTACAACGGCTGTGGGTAACAGGTCTAATGGAGTAATTGATATGAAAAGAATTTCAGATCTGAAGCCAATGCATATCTGCTTCTACACTACTGGCATAACATCCCTCAGTGACTCTAGGCTTATATGACAAATGACAAGATGAAAAAAAAAAGTGAGGGTCTGTGTAACCTGCAATCTTTTCTTACCAAGGATCATCATCGGGCTCCCAACCCTCAAGCTCAATCAGACAGAAGAAACAACAGGCGACATCAGGCTCATTGTCACTGGGGCAGTGGACAAACCCGGCGCTGGCCATCTGCAAACACATGCAGGGTAAATTAAAGAGATTTTCTGCAATAACCAAAGATGAAAGCAATAAAGACCTAATACATGTTTAAAACTAATTATTTAATATACAGCTTGAGCCTAAACTGACATCCCCTGCTGTCAATTTCTCCTCTTCATTAAATAGTGTCCCTCTACCTTCTCAGGTGTGCAGCTGCATTCCTCTTTAAATGGCCAGTCAGCAAAGCTTTTCACACGCAAAAGGTGTCTATACATTTTGTCATATGAAAGAAATCTGGTTCTTAAAACATCTATGCTGGCCATATGTGCAGCAAAATCAGGCTCGACCCAACATAAGAACTCTTCACATTGTCGCTGTTGATGTGGATGATATACCAATGCCCTGCACTCCTCCACAGGTGTTTTCAGTTCTGCCTGATCAGGTTCAAGGTGGGTGGGGCTGTGAGGTAACTATCAACAGCTGTAGCCATATGTTATGATCATATAGAGTTAAATGATTTAATAGTTTTTCTGGGTCATTTCTTAATACATCCATCCATCTTATCAAACAAAACACAAGCAGCACCGTTTGCTCAGGCTGCTGCTATGTACATGTATTGGCCTATCTGATATACACAGATACTAATGCATTTTGTGTAATTTTGCGCAAGTCAACATCTTAGCACCCTTTCTTCATCTTTACATAGAGGAAATAATCTCTATCTCTATTCAACAAAGGCATTAGTATGAGGTTAGGTATGACAATTTGCATGCGCTGTGTGTGCTTTTGTGGCAGCCAGGTATTTAGTGGGGTAGAAATGTGAGGCCATCACTTTGACTGGGACAGTTTGGCCAGTGGGAGGTAAATAGGACCTCTTGCCAAGATGCCTGTGTGCTCTCCTCATCATGTGCACATTTCGATTCCCACCCGGGAACTGTGTTGAACGTCATATTTCCTCTGTATCTTACTGCTTCCTGTCTGTCTCTTCACTATACAATAAAAAGTGGAAAACATGCCAGATGATTTCTTTAAGTCAAAGGACACTGCAGCCAGTCCTCAGACTCATGTTTAATTTAGTGTCTTTGTAGCTTTTATGATTCTTGTTCAAATTTTTATTTAAATATTTATTCTTTTAGTGCCAAATTGCCTCCTCGTTGCTTCTTGACTGAGTAGCAGTCATGGGACAGTAACATTTTGTACTTGAAAGATGAACTTTTGGAAATAAATATTTGATTAACTCAGCTTGCTGGAGCCTGCTATTTGCTAGAAACCAACTTTGGAAAATATTTTTGTACAGCACTAGGTCTGTGGATTTTGATATGGGCAGAAGAAACAATTACAGCCATAAAACGTTTCAGTTTGTATATGAGCATGGCAGTAGTCGAGGAAAGACTTTGTGAACCTGTCCTTTAAGGCACAGTAAGCTGTGAACTGATGAGTGGTCTGAGTGGTGAGTTTTTTCTTGAACTATAAATATAGGCTATATTGTTTTAGTTTAAATATGGAATAAAATCTATCTGTCTAGCAGTGACGCCATCTGCCAGGTGTAATTTTCTAACACTGGACAAGATTGGGGAACTTGACTCCCCCTACTGGTAATTGAGAGAAATTTAGGGATGCTGTTTGCTGATTTTCTGCATGTCTCATTATCAAAGGGATAATTAAAGTAAAAAATTCAAGTCGGTGATGACGTCTTAATGTCCTTAACCTCACTCTTTCCTGTTGTCAAGCAAACAACTAATATTAAAAAAAAGCCCCACATCATGTTTCCCCCAGATTTGTGTACATGGTTGAATATGTGACTATTGAGCCACAAACACAATCAGGTTTTCTCATGAAAACAACAACTTTAAGAAGGTCAGAATCACTGAGACATCTGAGGAAATACTACAGTAAACAAAGACAATGGTCCGGCTGTAAACTTAACTGCTGTGTTTATGACTGAGAGAGACTGGTGCACTGGTCTGCAGTGTGCCCCTGTAACACTACCCTCAGGCCCTCTGGTGCTAGAATGTGCTTACAGCTGTAAACTGCTGTCCTTTTCTAACCTTACTTTCCTGCTGGGTCTCGATGGGAGAGTTGACACACAGTGTGGCTGCTTTTAAGGCTGAGCAGAATTTATGATTGTCATACTCCGTGCACTGACTCTAATAGCTGGCAGCCCTGTCAGAGGTGGTGGTACTGTATAAAGGCAGCAGGCCCTGGACAGAACTGGAGTGGGCCTGCACAGTGGGTGGCGGCTTAGTGCAAACACTGCACAATAACATCTATGTCTGAGTTTCTACATGTGTGTGTTACCGCTGTCATTCAGCGTGCTACCATACATTCAAAAATATGCACTGGTTTTCTTAACTTTCACGGTTTCTCTCAACATTGCTGCGCCGTAGGTGTGAGGTCTACTCGTTTGCCACCCTTCATTCTCACATGTTGTACAGTGGAAATGTAGTGTGTATTTGTGAGCATCGGTAACACAGGATCATAGCAGTTATTTACAGAGGTCTAAGAATTTACTGTTATGTTCTCACTCCTTGATGGGCCTTTATGAGAGACAGCTCCACACCACAAATCATCTTTTCATTTGGCTCATGCGTTTCTTCTCTCACTTACTGTACTTCACTCATACTTCCATGTCCTAGTTGACATTCGACTCCCTTTCCTCCCTTCCTAGCCTCACTGCTAGAGCCCTCAACTCGCTGCTCTCTCCTTCCTCTGACACAACTGTCCTCACTTATTAAGGTTTGCCACGATTAGCTGCTGGAATCTCCTGCCCCAGCTTTGTTTTCACACAGGGCTGAGAGTGTTAAGGAGGGAGGGAGGAGATAGGATGAAGGGGAGGTGACAGAAGCAACGTGTTTGTGTTCACAATTTCCACCTGTCTTTTGCATTACTTTTCTGGGTGTAAGACTATGTGCACAGCTCTTGGAATGTTTTTGACTTAATGAGAACAGCTAACGATTATTCAGATCAATTTTTCTTGTGTCTGAGGAGGCCTGGATAGTTTGATGCTGGGAGCGAGTTCAGAAGAAATTGTTATTTCTCAGTGTGCCTGTAGTGGTTTGGAGACTGGACTCACTCAGCGAGGACAACAGCAGGACAAGAGGAGCAATCAATGTGGAGCACAGGTAAATGAAACTTACCTAAAACCAATCAAACTGTCTGCTTCCATTCAAAAGTGATCTAAAACTGTCTATATGTGGTGCTAGAAACACATGGCGATTATTCTGTGAGTTTTCTCTGAGACAGCACACACATAACATTATTCAGTGACTGATTTGACAAATGTGTGTATGTGCATGTAAGAAATTGATCTTTACTCCCGGCTCAAATATTTACATGCGTCTGTGAAGCTGACAACCATCCTGACAGCTCCACCTGTCTTCTCCTGCCCTCACACCCCCGATAAAACATGTACATTTAGGCAATACTGATCTTATCTTGTACATGTGTGCACGTGTACTTGCATGCTTACATTGTGTGACTTTTAATAACCTTAATTTTATTTATTCTCGAAGGACAAGGACAGTTTGTGTTACAACAGGACAAGATAAAAATGAGATGCTGTAAATGAGGACATGACGAAGTGCAGTGATGTGATTTGTTTTTTGTTTTTTTGGTGCCCCCTCACTCTCAGCTGAGGAATGTGTGAGCTTTAGAAAGAGCTTTAGTCAGACTGTGATCTATGAAGAAGATAATTACTTCAAACTGCCATGTTATAAAGTAAGCATCATTACATAATTGCAAGTAGGAATGTGTCAGCCTGAAGGATTTAGTCTGGAAAGAGCAGCACGACAGAAACGATTGTAGCAATGTTTAAACATGTATGAGCTGCCTGCAGTTCTAGAGTAAATGTGTGATATGAATGTGGTTTGGAAAGAAAGACGTCCTGTCCTCCGCTGCTGGTGTAAAAATGTCAGGGGGGTGTGAGATTGTGACAGTCAACATCTACATTCTCCATTTCTGTAGGCAGATGTGGATTCACAGGAGAGACACACCCACCTGTGTACACACATCTGTGAATCCTCACAAAAACCACCGTCTGCCTCTCCCTCTCCTTCTCTCATAAACAAAACATGTACTAAAACAACTGGCTGCTCATAACATTAGTAAGAGATACTCAGAAACGATAAAAGAAAGAGGGAAAAATCTGTTGAAATCAAGATGAGCGGTAAAGCAACAAAATGATCTCTTGTCATTATTTATGAAAAGCACTTAAATGTCATTTTGATAGCTCGGTCTGAAGAACCATTTGAGTTAAATCTTCCTCTGAAGGGGGAGGAAAACAATGGATTTTTAGGGAGCAAACTTATGTTTCTGCTTTTCTAATACTGCATCTTGGGTATTTTATAGGAAACCTATCTCTTCTCCAATCTGCTCATGGCACTTTTACTAACAACTTGTTTTTTAGCAACAAAAAAATCCCACTTCATGTGAAAAGAAGTCCTGCAGTAAAAACGCACAGGAAACATATTGTACAGCTGGCCACGTTTCCTGCACATATCCACATCTGATCAATAGTCTAAATTTGGTGAGATGATTATCCCTCACAGCTGCAAACTGATACGCTGAACTGTCAGACTTGCAGGCTCAGGCCAGTTCAAGGGGAATGCAGAGGTCCTTTTGTTCATACTGAGCTGACTTACTTGTTATGTGCCATGCTCAGTGAGCCATGACAGCTTCATTATTTATTATGTACAGACAGGTGATTTCTTTTCTTTAAAGTTGCCTCAGATTTCATAATAGTAAATATTTTGCTACATTATGAGGGGAAGTACAAGTATGCTGCCTGGCATTTGACTGCCCCCTCACCTTTGACCTTTCATAGGCGGTATCTAAATTCACCACCACAGTGCCAAGAGACACCCAAGGCAAGATATATGACCTAGGTGCAGATCATGCGGGCAGAGTCTAAGTAAAAGGGCAAACTAACATTTCTGGAAAGTTACAAAATGCCTGCAGGCCGAGGCCCATGAAATATGACCACAATTTATGATCCCCAAAAAGCTACAATGGTAAAAAAAAAAAAAAATGTAACACTGCACTCAAGCTGTTGTAAGGAAGTGAGTAAGAGTCTATCTGGCAGACTTCAATGAGTGGAGATTTACTGTGTGTTTCCCCAGCAGGAAAGAATGAGAAAGGCAGATTGTAGCATTATATGATTGGTGGGGTCTGTGCTCTCTTCCTCGGATTTGATATATATCTCACACAATGTTGCTGCACACCAGCTGGCCAAGCCCCTGTAAGTCCTTCATGCTCAGCAGTCATTTCCTTCACATCTGACCTGCTGCACTCAGGCTCTGCACACTTTGCCTAATTCGCCATTCTGCCACTGAGAACATTTCCAGCACAACACTAGCATCAGCTGCTGTGTCAAGTTTGTTGTAGACTGCAGACAGCTTTATGCTTGAGTAAGGTGTTTCTGATTCAGTCTGACAGGCCATCAATACTATACCAGCTGTGCCTCATGTCTGCCGTAGTTTCCCTTATTTACCCCTATGTGTTGACATGGTTCTGGGAACATACTAGCCTCTCAGTTTACACGGAGCCGTTTTTCATCATGAAACTTCCTATCCAGTAACAGCGTTGCTAACAGGTCGAATATTTTGACAGACTCCCGTGTCTGGTCATAGGGAATTAATCTCATCTTGACAGGCTTACACCAGTAGAGGGCAGCATAGGTTAACCAGCAATCAATGTCAAGACTCAGCAGTGATGTATATTAAGCCCTCTCATAGCTTCATACTGTGTACTCCTGACAAAATTTTGGAGGGATTGGATTTAGGCACCTAGAGGTCAAGGTCATGTGTCAAAACAATGTTCTGACAATATATGTGACACACTTCTGTGGCTTGGTTGTCAGCCTGCTCTTGGTTTGTTAAGTGTGTGGTTTTAATCTCCGAGGTAGTTTACTTGTGTTATTTACAATTCCTATAGAGTAATTCATTTTAGCTAAGTTTATTTTCCATTGGAGTGTCTGACAATCACGAGAAAACTAAAGGAGTAAGGAGAGGTGAAATACAAAAATACTAATAGAAAATAGAATACTGACAAACTGTGTATGGCAATGTAAACAACAATAAATCATATTTTGGTCTGTGTAAAGAGTTGCAACATACCATCTGAATTTAACATGAATAATAATAAATGAAGAGTTTCAATAGAGCTGACCTTCTGATCCAATTTCCCTTTGTTGCAAAGTTTCCTAGGAAATGATTTAGAAAATAAATTAAAATGTCACTTCTTTTGTAAAGGCATGTGTGAGTAGGTTACCTCTAAGAATTTAAATGGTGGAAAATTAAATAATGTCAGTTCATTATTCACTTAAAATCTTCCCCTGGTGGCCACTTAACACATGTCCCATGATGCTGTCCCATCAAGAGGTGATAGGGGTCAGCTCATCATCTTCAGGATGATTGATTTGTAGCCAGTGGCAAACAAAGGGACCCAATAATCCTATTTCCTTCCCTCTTCACTTTTTCTTCATTCTGAGTCTTTCCATCAGTCCTCTGCTCCCATACCTGTCCAAAAATGCCATCTGTCCTCCCCCTTGGTGGCCGTCACCCCACCCCTGCCCCCCATCTCCTCTCCTCTGCCCTGTCCTCCCTCAGTCTTCTTTCCTATGGATGATACAGGATCTCCCTGCTCCGATTTCACCCTCTCATCATGACATCCATTAAAGTGGCGCTGGGCCCTGGGCCCCCGTTGGCCTGACAGCACATTAGCACTCGGCCCATTGAACGCCAACAAGGACCGGGTCTGAATTATTGATAACAACACAACTAATGAGGAAACCCTATCTCGGGTCTTTTGCTGACACACAAACACACACACACAGATGCTCATGGAAGGACTGACATGCACAGCTGTGTCGGTGATAACTTTGGTGTCTCGTTTTTTTAAAAACTAATATTCCCAGGACTCAGTCCATTTCCTGCAGACATGATTTGGGTTTAATCCTCTAACTCGCTGGGTCAATTTCCTTTTCTAATCTGTCTTTTTTTGCACTGTAAAATGTTTGGCCCACATATGCCACTTTCCAAGTTCATTATTTAGTGTGTATGATAAGCTAATGACTGTGTGTTTGATCTCAGTGGCAGTTGTGAGAGTGGGATGATTGCACCTTAGCTAAGAGCTGCCATATGCTCTATAATACCAGCAGCTTTGAGTCAGTGGATTTTTTTTTTTTTTTTTTTGGAAACGTACAATCTGTGAGAATTTCTGTGGGTGTTTGTGGCCCCTAAGTCTGCCAGTGTTTACATACAATAGATTAAATATGTGCAATGGAGCTGCTGTGCAGAGAGGTACTGGAGGTGTCAGCAAGCCTCCTTAGTATTCACTCCAACACCCTGTGACTCACAGCCTCAGCCTGAGAGCGTGAGAAGGGTGGAGGGGGTAGAGATAGACAAGACAGTGGAAGAGAGAGCAAGAGAAGAAGAGGCACTATGAACATCAGGCAGCATTTTCTGTTGCCCCAGGCTCACGTGTTTGTATCTGTGTGTTTGCAAGCATGCCTGCCCAAGGGGATTAATTTTTTGACAGCTTTGTTAAGCCTTCTCTTAAGTGCTGAGCTTCTCAATAACATTGTGGCTGTGTGATTTTTAAAAGGTCTCTCTCTCTCTCTAGCTTTCCTCTGATTCCTCTTTACAGGGGAAACTGTAGAGAGAGAGAGAGAGAGACAGAAGCAGAGAGTGGTCCTCGGACATGACAGCAGACGTTTGAGTGGCTTCTTGGTGTGAAGGAAGTGGACCATAAGAGGCTGGCTGTGAAGCTCCTTTTCAATTAGTGACTGCATTGCCATGGTCTGCAGTTTAATTCTCTGCAGCCCTGCTCCTGTGTCCGACTGTCTGTCTTTTTCTCTGTATTCCATCCTCCCGGTCGTCTCTTCTTGTCACTCCATGTCTCTTCATCCCTCTGTCAGTTTGTATTTAGTTTAATCTCTGCCCCTCCTTCTTCTGCTTCCTCC
>OMNW01018672.1:0-12628 GCA_900303245.1 Selene dorsalis | reverse complement strand
ATAACCACAGTAAAACAACGTGCGTCCACAATCACAGAGAAGACATCAAAACCACAAAGCAAGACAGAAAAACAAGTTTTTTAGTGTTGTTGAAACATTCTCTTTTTTACAAATAAAAATACAAATTTGTTATGTTTGTGACTCAATTAAATCATCTCCCAGACGTATTTATTGAGTGTACCTGCCTACCCTACCCCCTGGGCTCCTGCCCTCCTCACAGCCATCCGCCGTTGCCAAGGTTTCCGTGTACGCGCTGCCTGCGCGAGCGGAGCCGCGCGATTGTCATACAGTATTGGCAGACATGGCGGCGGACCTACAACCCGAGTGGATTTCTTGTCTCCCTTCTTCCTGGAGTTACGGGGTTACTCGGGATGGACGCGTCTTCTTTGTAAAGTAAATATCCCCTCAGAGACAACGGCTCAAGTCATTTCTGTCCGTCTCTGTTACGGACAAAGTCGCCGTGTAGTAATGAATGCGTCTCCTTTTCTCAACAGCGAAGAAGCCAAGAGTACAACCTGGCTGCATCCAGTGAGCGGCGAGGCGGTAATCACCGGGCACAGGAAAACTCCAGGTGAGGTGTCACTGAACGCCTGTCAAGTTTCTCCGTCGTCTTTAACGGCTCTCCTGACCGCCGTCATGTGCTGGTTGTCACCCGTATCCTGAAGCCGATACTTCCCACAGTGTGTGTGAGAGAGGCTGTGACATCCATGCCGTGTTTCTTAATGCATGAGTGGGCTTTTGGCGCTCGTGCTGTGAAAAGTGAGCCCTCTCGTGCCCACCTCTGCCCGCGGCTCGTGAGCCTCCTCCTCGTGTCAGTCAGTGAGGCAGACGCGGGCTAACGACTCTTACTGAGCACAGAGACAACGTGTTAATGAATTTGGGTAACGTTTAGCGTCACTGTGAATAACCTAGCTGCTTCTGTTGACCGTGCACCTGGACATTAGTGCAGTTGATGTGTGGTTAAAACACAGAGGCAAGTTGACAGGTAGGTACAGCAACAGCTGCCATTGACTGGGGAACCAGGAAAGGTCAGCTGTAAATCTGCAAAATTAGCTTCGGCTAACCCACCAAACACCAGACACCTTTGTGTAAAATTACCTTATTTCGTGTGTTTGACGTTACCATGCGACTACACACACACACACACACAGCAGCAGCCACCTCACAAGATGTGGAGTATCTGCAGAGCGTTCCCACGGCCACAGTGTACCCTCCACATCTCAGTAGGACTGCAACTACTACAGTTCTGCTTATTGGTCATTCTGCTGAATTTGATCAATGACTGATTTGTTTTTGTTTTTATAAAATTTCAAAATATTGTGTGTGGAAAGCCTGTTAGTTTCAGGCTGACAAGGTGAAACAGTAAGGTGACTGGCAAGGACTTCAGCAGCAAACCTTTTTAATTTTTTAAAATTTAAAGCAAAAATGCTAAATTCTAATCTTAAATGTAAATCTTGTAAGGATTTCTTGTTTTTACTTGTCATATGTGTAGCAGTCAATCAAACAGTTCTGGGTTTGGACTGCTGCTCAAGCAAAACAAGCAATTTGAAGACCTCCCACTGAGCTTTTGGAAAAGAGTGATGTGTACCTTTGCAGACGTTTTATAGACCGAACAACCACCTCACCGGGAAAATGGTTGATAGATTAAGTGATTCTTAAAATAATGGTCAGTTGCAGTGGAATCTATAAATCTCTTACATTTTCCAAACAACCATCCTAAACCTGTAAGTCTGCTGCTACTATAATTCTATTAGATTCTCTACTGTTATATGAAAAAGTGGCAAATAATTGAGTGTTATCTGCTGAAATTATATCAACAGCTGCCAAATAATGTCTTTTTGATCAACTATTTTGATCAACTAATTGCTTAGTCGTCTGTGGAGGCTCTGCATCTCAGTGTGTGAAGTGACATCTGAGAAGGTTAATTTAACACACGCACAACATCTGTTTGTTCCACCAGTTTGTATTGACTTGTTTTTGTCCACCTCCTGCTCTTTCACAGACCTACCCACTGGATGGGAAGAAGGATATACTTTCGAGGGGGCGCGGTGCTTTATCAAGTGAGTTAAACTCCCTTCCCTCTACAAGCCACACTCATTACGACCTCAGAACCCATGCACAACATCGAAACATGCAACATGTCACCAAGAGGCCTTGACTATAACCAGGAATTTATTTATTTCCTTCTAATTCACCTCAAATTGAAGAAATGCGCTTTCAAATGCCTGCTGCTGGTAACACGCTCTGTTTTAGAAGGAAATACTACATGGCTATAAACTTGGAACCTTTACTCCCTATTTCTGTGCTGTAGAAGCCTATTGCAAAAGTTAATGATTACACAGGAACATTGTGCAAATATGAGACAGACATGCAGAGTGTGGTTGCTGTCTTCTTGCAAGCTGTTTTTATTTATTCAGACTTATCCCGCTCAAAGCTGAGCCTACTTGGGGAGTTGAGCCAAAGAATAATGCGTCCTCTTTCTGTGACAGTTATCCTCACTGTTAGGGTTTATATGGTCTGCTCACAGTTTACAATGACACTTGTCATTAAGTAGACGCTGGAAAATATTTCCGAGGTACATGCCAATGTATGGCATCATAGGATTTTTAAAAGGCTTCTTAGTTAAAGTCTCCTTCCATTGATTTTTCTTTGAACATCATATCCACGGCCTGATTATTTGTTGTGCTATATGTGGGCAGGAGCAAATGTGATATAAATCCTCCATGTCCACCAAATGACTTTGGTTTGTTGAGCCTGTGCTCCCCTCTGTTTGAAAACCAGGATCTACATGAATTACATTAGTAGTTGGCTATGTTACACACTCTTTGAACTACACTATATTTCTCATTTTCCTCTCTCTCCTGCTTGGCAGCTTGATGCATGCGGCTAATCAAAAGACATCACAAGCACTGTCATTCAGTTAGCTCTGATTCATCATGTGTCCTCAGAATGTTTTAAATCCAACGATATGAGCTGAAATATTTCCTTATTTTGCATGTCTTAATGAAATACTCCACTCACACAGCTGGTATAAATAGCTTGCAGATGGATTTCTCTGAGAAAAATACAAGAATGCCTGTGTATGATTGAAGTCATTGCAATACACAGGCTATGAATTTAGGATATTATGTCTTATTATACTCACTGAATCTGCGCTCCTTCTTTGACTTCCTCATGAATTTGAGCAGCTTCATGTGGCAGCTTGCCAGACGGTCCGACTGAAAGGCAGTAATTTTATATTCTGGTGTTTTATCGGAGCCTCTCGGCGCGAGGCAGACTTGTGGATGACATTGGTTGATCCCTGTGATTCTGGTCTTTAAAGTAGTGGTATTGTCCCCAGCAAAGTGAGGAGACTGCATCTGTGCAAGTGGAAAAAGCACCGGCGTCATGCATTATTGGCATCTTAATGAGTTTCAAGTTTTAAGAAATGTAAATTCTGTTGTTGTGTCCTTTAGAAGCTGTGGATTAATTAACGGCTTTGTTTTAGTCTAAAGCCAGCTGCTGTGTCTTTGACAAATTAGAGCTCACTGTGCTGTGTACAAGATAAACCTGGTGCAGACACAGTTTCACTGAGGATTGTTGAATGATCAAAGAGATATAGACAACCTGTTATTTCTTTTACCACAACAATATAATCTGCCTTTTATGTAACATTGTGTAATTTCATACATTTAAATTTAAATTTCTGCCTTAATAGCAGCAAGGAGCTTATTGACTGAAGAGGACAATTTATAAAGCAGCCATGTATTAGCTGATGCACCACTCACTGCTCAGCAAAGAGGACCTTGTGTTTCATCTGTTTGTCTGCAAAGATGCAGGTTAGCTGCACATGAATCTTTCAGTCACCTGTATTTACAAGTGACAGTCACAGTAAACTGTTCAGCTGTGGCGTGCCTAGAGTGCAGCTATGCAAGTTAAAAACAGCATACCTCATTTGTTTGAAAACAAAAACAAAGAATTTCATTTTGCGTTGTCAGTTTAAAAAATGTTACACATAGTACACCCTTGTTGTGTGAATACAGAAAATACTAGAGTGTGGTGTGATCACTGTACTGCTTGCATATTGCGTTGTGTTTTAATGAAAGCAGGCACAGATGGTGGAGGATGACATGTAGATAATAAACCTAAATGTGACCGATGCGCTGCCTTGTGTGGACTGTTTAAGTAAGACACATTTTCCCCAGCTTGTTGCCTGGAACTGGCCCGTGAGATTTCCTTTTGTTGTTTTACTTAGCAGGAGCGTTTAGAATTCAAGTCATGTGGCCACTACTGAGAGTGTCATAAAACCTGGCTACATGCAGTGATAAACAAGCATGGTCAATTAAAAGGCCCGAGATCAGTCTGACAGTCTCTCAGAGCGCTGCACACGGCCTTTTGTAAAACCATGCCTGTTAATATCGTTGCGACTCATTGTTTTGACGTAGACATTCGTTGACAGGTTTATGTGATAACTGCCATGGACAGTGCCTGGAAAATTTTGAGGCTTTATGTGAGGCTGCCTCCGAAAAAGCCTGTGAAAACTGTCCAAAGCCATTAGGCTGGTGACAGCTGGATAAGTCTGCGTCTTGTATTTTTCAGTAGGTTATCATTACATTACATTACCAATACATTTTTCTGAAGTATTGCAAGTTTAGGGTTATATTTTCGCTTTTCTAATTAAAAAAAAACAAACAAACTGTAACCGAACCAAGAAAACAACAACACTCTCCTCCTGTTTTCAGACTGCATCATTGATTCATTTCTGTGACTCAAGTCTTTTTGGAGCCTGCAAAAGGATCTGGCCCATTCACATGCTGGCTGCGTGGCCTCGCTGTTGCCATCGGGTTACACAGTGTGAGCATCGACGAGCAGATTGTGCTGACGTAGGCTGTCCTCTGATGATGTGTGTTGGAGAGGATGGAGCGCAGGTCGCTGGTGACATTGTGTGGACATCACATGATTTGATGGCACCATACGTTGTGAGTGAGTGATGTTCAGTGCAAACGTTAATTGATACTGACGTTGTTTACTGCTCTCCTCTGACTGAGCGGTCTTTTTTCAGTTTCTGGGATGAGTGCAGGTGGCCCAATGCCAACGGACCTTTTTATTTTGGGGAATTATGTGTCAACTGCCCAGCACTTGCTTCCCCGCTAACAAAGAGTGAGATCGTGTGGAGGTGTAAATCTGCAAGCTGTTAGCTTGTCATTTTAATTCACAAGCTAACATGTATATTCAATGTGAAGTGACTCTTATTTTCAATTTCATCAGCACAGTTTTTGACACATTTAAAGGTGCTGCAGTGAAAAACTTCAATGATGCTTCTTTTCAACCTGACAGCTATTTATTTACTTTTTTGTTTTTTTCTTCAGAATAACAATCACACACACGCACACTTGCGCACACACTCGGTGTATATATTGTATTCCTCCTCTTCTCTGCTGTGGCTTGTTAAGGGGAAGTGAGGAAGAGGTCAATAGCACCCACCCATTAGTCCTAATACATTTAAGTTTTTAAGCCAGTGGCTTTCGACTCTGGTCGCAATTGCGGAGCTTGGTGATAAATCAGAGAACACGGAGCAGCATCCAGTTACTGTGTTGTTTTGGTTCTTGAAGAGTTGGAACAATAATCCACACATCAGCGTAATGGACACTTTCCATTTTAGATTAATCTGTTACTTTGTACCCTGGGCTGAGAGCTGCAGTTGGGAGATTTATCTCCTATTGAACTGCACTTCTGTGAAAGGATCCGCTCTACAGTGAGGTTCTCTGATGCTGATGATAATATGCCTTTTTTAAAGAACACATATGCCTCATCGGCTCTATGCAGCTTGTTACATGTGAAGCCAAACCATTGGTTGTTTCATGTCCATGTCATTTTCTCTGTTATTTTCTACAGCCTCCCAAAGTAAGATATCTGCTTTTTTGTTTGTGACACAAACAGTGTTTTGATGAGACTTTGCCATCTGGCAGATATGTGATTTCCATTTTATCTCACATAATCCTACTTTTTAATTTAAGCCTCACTCTGAACAAGAGAGGGGGACATGGTTTGGGCAATTTAACGTTTGGTTTGTCAAAGTTTTTGTCTGTCACTTTCTGTTAATGAGGATTTTTCACCTGTGAAGACCTTTCAGAAGTGGTTGTCGGGATAAATGGGGTGAAGTCAGTTTGGATGGTGCAGAAGGAGAGCGATGACCCTAATTATGAGCTGGATGCAGGAAGTGCTCACAGCAATTATATGTATAAAATAGACAGGTGCAGGTCTCCTGCCAGTTCTCTATCTCTGTTCATTATTTTTGTCTCATTAATTCTGGCTGGGAAAGGAGGGGAAAACCTCACTGTAGAAATCAGGGCTAATTGCTGTGGTTACACAATGAGATGGCTGACATCTTGTTTTGAGGGCTAATGAGTGAGTAATAAGTACAGTAAGCTTCAAACAGCTGACCCTCATAGTGCTATAGGCCAAAAGTCGAGCTTGATTGCTCTCCAGTTATTAATGTTTCATTTGATGACATTTTGTGGGTGTCCTTTGAGGGCAATTTTCTGCTTCCAAGTGCTCATCAGTATAAAGTGCAACATAAAATATAAATATTGTACCAGTCTGCTCTGCAACCAACACTTTCATTAGGCCGTTCACTTCCACTGCTGCATAATTCATCACTCACAACAGAGGACAGCATGTCAAACGAAATTTGGCCAATTATGGCAAAAATCTCTCCAATGGATCTCTGTTTAGCTGTTGGTTCATTTTCTGCTTTGAAGGCCCATGCTGTGGCTTATGTGCATTTAAAAGCAGGAGTACTGGGGTGCTCTCATGGAGATCAATATTCAATTGTGGTAATTGTCACTCGAAGCAAAAATAATCAAATTCTCTATTTTGATGGCTTTGTGTTTTTTTGTTGTCATAATCTGTTAAAGCCTTTGTTTGTCAGAATGGCTACTGAGGTGAAAGCTATACACAATAACCTAGTATTTCATGTGATGAGTAGCTATTGTTTCTATTCTTCTTGTTTAAAAGACGCAAAACTTTCAGGTTCAAAATTCATGATGATGCTATTCCCTAAAATAAGCTCAAAGTTTTGCTATTGCTACATAGCCAATATTAGTATTGACAGATGTTTACTTGCCACTATTGCCAAGAGCTTGAGCCATCATTGTGGAGGTGGAAAAAACACACTCTGATCAGCACTGCTTCTTCAGAGCAAACTGAAATGCGATACGACACGAATTACTTTATTAATTCCCAAAGGGAAATTCATTTGTCTGTCAGCTCATCTCCATTTGCAGAAAAATCAAAAAAGCCCGATGGTTAAAGGTACAAAGATCTTCTATATTTCTCCGTCCTGCAGCAAAGGCAGAGCCCGCTGCTTTACTGGTCCATCAAGGTGCCATGAAGTGGATGAGCTGAGCCGTCCAGAATGGCCTCCACCACCCTCAGTGCACAGCTCTCCACCACATCCCTCAGTGAATCCATCACGGAAACATGATTGAAGTCTCCTAATTAAATGTGCCTCAGGATGTTTAGTCTGTATCCTAGCAATGACTTCATGGAGAACTTCAGATGGAACTTCAGCAGTAGCCATTCGTGGGATGTACACAAGTATTGTTATAATTAGAAAAAATGTCAACTTTCTGAATCTTCACCAACATCTCCAGCTCTTCATCACTCTTGTTGGGCAGAGAGTTGATATTTCCCATGATGACTGACGACAGAAAGGAGTGATAGCACATCTCCACTTCCAAGCCTTCCAGATGTACTCCATTCTCAATGAAAGAAACTTCTCTCTCTGATTAACTGTTGAACCATTAACAGACAAAGAGAAACTGGACCAATTGATACTATCAGTTTAACAGTTAACATATCCTTGGACAGTGGTACGTTCTGTGACAGTTAACACTGTCTGCGACCAACCCCACAGCAAGTTCCTACTTCTGAATAAAAACCAAGACAAGATGTCCTATCTATGCTGAAGACTTTGGGTAGGCCTGGCCTTTTATTGTGAGATTTATTGCCAGTCTGACTTGTGTGGGCAGTAGTCCAGCTGTTCACAGCAAAAAAAGCACACTTCTCTGAGCGATTCTGTCTCTCTGTTCTTCTTTAATCACATGTGACTTTTATAATAACCTCATGAATTTATAACTTAGAGCTTTTCATGTATTCTTAGACAAGTTGGGCATCATAATTTCATCTGTAAAAGTGGAGTTAAAATCCACCATCTACATGTCACATGATCTGCCTGGAGGTGCTTCTTTCCTGTGTGTGTATGCTTGTGTATGTGTGTGTTTGTGTGCGTGTATGTCTTTTGTGTCTGTCTGTCTCTCTCTCTCTCTCTCTCTCTCTGTTTAGACACTCTGGATCATTTCAGCCCATTTGAACCCCTCTGCGTTGGTAGTTTTTTAATGGGTCATATTCTAAATAGTATGTTGTTGTATGTTAAAGGTTAATGGCTGGCTGATGGTTAAAAAAATATTAATAAGTTTTCTTTTGAGCACTTTCTCTGAAATAGTACAGCTCTTTTCATTTTACATAGTGTTGCTTTAAAGTTGCAATAACAGCAGAAACAAACAGGCTGTAGTGTTTTCTTGACTCCTGATACCAATATTTTGGTATCAGTATCAGTACCGGTACCAATATGTATTTCGATACTTTTTGGTAAAGGGGGAACACAAAACATGATCTAAGTATTTATATGCTAACCAGCTCTCTCAGTATTCCCCCATGCAGGCAGGCTCTGAGACGCGCTGGATCAATTCGTCTATCAGCTGTTTCAGTATTCCTCCATGCAGGCAGGCGGAGGAATACTGAGTTAGTTGGTTAGTTCCAGATAAACAGACTTTTTTCCGACCAGCTGATGCATTGTAAATTTTAACTTAATATTGTACTCATGAACTGGTGTATTATTTTGAGACGGGACTTCTCTAGGCGACGAAAATACGCTGATTGATCGTCCCCCATTCACAACCATTGACTGCCTGTGTCTCTGTGCAGCACGAAGCTTCTGTACTTCTCAGTGGGGGGGGCAGAGACCTTTCTACTGCAGATATTATACTTGGGGGCCATTTGTGCCTCATACAACCCCACTTCAAAAAAACTGAACTATCCCTTTAATGTACATAGCGGGAACTCTCTCTCTTGCTCACCACTGACAGCCCTATGCTTCAGTCATGCATATAAAAAAAGTACCTTTTTTTTTTTTTTTTCCAAACGCAGTATAGTACGGTTTTAATTGCTTTAGTACCACGGTACCTTTTCAGTACCAGTATACCAAACAAGCCCAACAGGCTGTTTATACGTGACTTAATGAAACACTTGTGAAACACTTGAACATACTCTAGGTGACCTTAAATGTTCTTTCTTTAAAAGCTATGTTGTTTTCTTTTGTCAGCCTTTGTGGCTTGGTGCCTGGGCAGGTAGTGCACATTGGGTTTTTTCATTTTTTTTTTTTTTTTGGACTGATACAATGCTTTGCGAGGAGAGAAAATGACTAAAAACTTGCTGAACTGAAGTTTGAAAGATGGTAAAACACTCCTCCATAGATCTGATGAGATCTGCAGAGTCAGATGATAGTTCTCTTAGTTCTGTACTTCCACATTGCTCACTTTAAAGAAACATTGCAGAATACAATTGTTGGCCATATTACATAATCAGACGATAAAAATGTGAGACTTAATGTCGGCCTTTGGGGATTTGCACTGAGTACTTTTTGGGCTGATGAAGAGCATTGGTGCTTGAAATGTCAATGGGTTTTTGGTGCAATAAACAAGTGGAAATTGGAGCCCTGCAGTGTGTCCACCGTATATATATAGATATAGATATACCTTCACCTGGAATGTGGTAAAAATTTATTGCTGAAGTCTTGTTCTTTCAAGGCAAAGGGCAATGAGAGGCACTCCTCCATAAAGTCAGACAAACATTTACAACAGACTTAAAGCTCTCCACTTCTATACAGGGAATAATCTATGTTTCTGTGAGCCTCCTTATATCAGACCAGATTACATAACCCTGAAAGTCTAGACACAGTGGTGAGAGTGTGAGAGAGGGGACTAATTGTTTGGACTTTAAATTAAAATGAATGCAACATAGGGTTGTACCTTTAATTGAATTTGTTAGATAAATAAGAAAGCACAGTTTTGGCCTCCTTGTTCACAATAATTAAACTGATTAATATTTGGCTTTATGGTATGAACCCCTGCTCTGGTACTTCCATTCAAAGGCTCATAGTCAAAAGTAGGCTGTCACCAGTCACCAGTGTATTTCATTCATGCTGTGACTAACTACTCTGCTGCTGAAACATGATTGCAGCTGTAGGCAACAGCATTGTCACTACACTGTTAACCTTTCGTGTAATCCTCCGTTACAATGCTATTCTCTCTGTTTGTTTATGCCATGAACCTAGGAAATATTTTCCTGATTAGCTGGTGGGTGTACAATTACATATTGGGACCCCTCAAGGATGATTCCAGTTAAATGTTAATGCACTGTATTTAATCAGAGTGTATGGTATATTAAACTTTGATTATCTGCCAGGTCCACCAGTTGCTCCATTCACACATGTATTGTTTCATGTTGTGCAGCCACATAACCCCCCCCCTCCAAAAAAAACCCAAAAAAAACCAAACAAACCAAAAAAACTGTATTTACAATTCAATGCAAGATGCAAAAAAGGTGAACAAAACTACAATCATTTTATTTTATGGAATGTTTCAGTTATATAAATCCAACAATACAATCAGCATAGACATCAAATGTGCCAAAAGATTTGGGAACAAGTACATTAAATAGACCTCATTTATAATCTTATAAAGCAGAAATTAATTCAATTCAATTTTCATTCTGAGTCCCACTGCACTCTCTTTGCTGAAACTAAACTAATCAAACAGAAACCGTATTAACCTTCGTCTATGCTGGGTTGCTGGGGCCTCACTCACATTTTTTTTTTATGATTTTCACATTTTCTTTTTATAAAATCAGTAGCAAGAATTCATTTTCACACCCAAGTGTCTCTGGCTCTGTTTTCCACAGTGTGTGTGTGTGTGTGTATTCTGGCTGGGAGCAACTCGGAGTACTTCAAGAGATTTATTGTTAGGGCAACAAGTAGAGCCAGTTTCTTTCATTTGTTTTGCCGGAGCCACAGTATATCCCAGCACACACAGGCTGTCACACAAAGACCGATGACCACATTCACACTTCTTGGGCAAATCAGTTTCCAATTCTACAAACCTACATGTCATGCATGTTGGAGGGAACTTGAGCACCCACGGAGAACTCATTTTCACAGAGACAACATGCTGGACTGACTATGAAGAAGCTTTAAAACATGAATGATAGATGGATGTCATGGCAATCTTCACCTCTACTACATTGTTACTGCACACTGATTTCATGTAAAAAGAGTAGTTCCATGACGTTTCCATATACATGGCTAACATTAACAATGGTCCCACTAGGGACAATGCCTTATTCAAACTGCAAATCTCTGAGTGAGTGTTTACTCACCTACTTGGCAGGGAGAGGCTGTGATGGCTGTGGCTGCTGACTCACAAAGTCTGTGAAAACTTATACAGCTCACTTGTGCGCAAGTTGATTTAGGAGGGAAACCAGTGGATCTGGATCCGCTGTACATCATGCTCATCTGTGACTCCATAATTCTCTATTGTGAAAGTGCGTGCTGACTGGAAGACAGACAGACAGACAGACAGTGAACTAGGCACTCTCTGAGCTGCTCTCAGGTGTTTCAGTCTCTGTGGGGTCCCTGCCATCTGGCAGTCACTAGAAGAAAAGTGTGTGTATGTTTGGTTGCTCTGCGTGTGAACATGTGTAAAAGATCCTGTGATGTTGGTGCCTGCCCCAGGTGCTGGTTAAAACTTCAGTTTCTGGGTGAAAATCAACATCAATCCACGTTAGCCTCTGCTTTTGTTCACGGCATTCTTGGCTTCCTATCTCAGAGTTTTGTAAAGTATTTTGTTATCTACAAATTGTGTGCACCAAAAGTCGATTGTTTCTCTCCTTATCTTTATCTCTTTATATGAGAGGGATTACTTTCTCAACAGTGGAAATCAGAGGCATGGCTTCTTTTACTAGTATCAAGAGACTTGGTTGACAGTGGTCCTCATTACCTTAGCAAGAAGATGATGTTTTTTTTAAGTGACAATATGACAAACTTGTTTTTGTCATTTTTAGACTAATGCCTGCTTCATCGCTGTTTTACAACTTGTTCCCTTTCTGATCAAATGTTCTTTAAAGGACAATTCCAGACAAATATTTTAGGTCTAAAAGAATGAATAACTATTTTTTATTGTTTATCCTACCTGTAAACATACTGAGCGCGTCAACTTGACTCTCACGTGAGACTTCGCGAGATTGTGAGAGACTTCGCAAGACTTTGTATTACAGCTCTGTTTACAGACATGTCCGCTTTCTTGAAGTGAACAAACCCCTCACTGTATGTTTGAATAGCCATCTGACGTTGTCTGTGAAAACAAATTGCGGTTTTGTGGGACGTAAACAGCCTAAACAGCCTAAGGTCCATCCGCTCCCATTATATGCTGCTGTGGTGATGCAGGGACAGACAGAACTACTGCATAACAGCAGCAATTAAAAAGAAAACCTTCACATTCATTCTTTTAGACCTAAAATATTAGGAAACTAG
>OMNW01018670.1:211727-233479 GCA_900303245.1 Selene dorsalis | reverse complement strand
AAAAAAAAAAAAAAAAAAAAAAAAAAAAGCAGTTTTGCGGGGAAGCCACTAAACGTCTTTCAGTCGGAGTTGTTGATTGTGTGCAGAAGTTTCAACAGGTGACGAACCTGCTTATATGAAAAGATGTGGTGCCTGTGAAAACTTTGTCAATGGCGAAAATGTGTTTCAGAGCACGCAACACGGAGTCATTAACATGTAAAACAAAACAAAACTGCTGAGTTGCACTGCAGGTGTGAGGAAGTAGAGCAAGTGGCAGAAATACCAACAGAGATGCACACGGTGTTATCTATTCACGATGCTGCGTGATAAGCTGTTATCAAACTGTCAACGTAACTTCAAAAGCGGTCTCTTGGTAATAAGTAGTTATAATCTCAGAGTCAAATATTCAAAATGTTTCATGGTATAAGTGTAGGGTCAAATGATTCATCCAAATTATTTTATGAGAAAAAATGTGTCCTGTTGGGTTTGTAGGATTTCATTGAAAAAACTCTGCGACAGTGGTTTCTACAAATGTAGATTTTGTCCGTCCTCTTCTCTTGAAGTGGTTTAAGTGTCCTGAGGAAAATCGCATTGACGAAATTAAAATCATGGGCTTGTGGTGGCACAAGTGCGAGCGCGTGTTCCTTTTGGCCCCTCAAAGCAACATTTGTTAAGTCTTCAGGGAAAACGGATGTTTTTATGCAGCACAAAATAAATGCTTCCAGAAAAAGAGTCAGTCCCAACACACGTCACCTACACACTGACATTTGAAAGGGAAACTATTCCATCATATACAAGAGTTTTACAATGGATCTAAAAGTGAGACCACTTTCCCATGAATGGGAACATGGTCTCAGACTTTTGGACCCCACTATATCTGGAGGATATCTGTATTATGCTTTTGAGGGAGCAACCCTTTACATACCTTAACTTGAAACTAGATGCCCTGGATTCTGTTTCCACATAGTTTAACAAGCCCGAAGAGCCTGAAAGGAAGGAAATAAACATTTGCATAACACTTCCCAAAGACGTGTTCACAGTCAAGACATTACAATAACAGACCATCTTCAACAATGGATGAAGCCATAATATAAATGAAGCATTGTGGTGCCTCAAAAGAAAGAGGACATAGCCGGTTTGGTTCGAGACAAAAAATATCACATCGATCACATTTTTACATTTTTTAATGATGCAATCTTTACGTGTAACAATCTATGAATGCTGGTTTGAACTAGACTTGCTATGATGCGGTGCAGATGTGAAAAGAGCGGTTAAATCATCTCTACCTTCTAACTTTAAACACAGGTTTCAAACAATGTCAGAAGGCTTCAGCAGCTTAAACACAATTTCTAACACGCTTTGTGGATGAGGAGAGCAATACGCGGGGAAGCGATTGTTCACTAGCTATAAGCTAACAACATCCTCCTCGGTGAGCTGGAGGCTAATGTCAGTGCTGTAGCCACCACACCGGTCGCACGGGTCGCGTTGCCGACGGCAAATCACGCGCCACAGGACTGACTTAAATTAATTTACAATCATGTAATGGTTTATAAACGACAGCTTAGTATCGCTGCTCTCTCTTAATGCGATGCCAGCTGTGTGGATCTGGGGATAACTAATCTTCTGTTGGCAGTTAGCTGCTAAACGTTAGCCACTCGAATCAAGCAGCTAGCTACATGCGTAGCAGCATTGGGGTGTAACGGTTTCACTACGCGTGTTGGTATATTAAAGAACAAGGGCCACATTTACTCACTTTGAACGTGTATAATATTTCCGTATTCAGTCAAACGTTCAATGTCGTGGACAGGTGGTATTACTTCATGGACAAAGCTGCGCTTCAACGTTATCATCCAACGAGGCGACTTCCTGTTCTTCTTCTTCTTCTTAGGCGCTACAGTTGCTGTTGTTTGCCCACACCGCTCCCAGTGGTGAACTGTAAAACCACAGCACACACTCACGGTTAGGAACAAGCATGACAAACTGGGGGAACAACTGCTTAAAACAATCCTAAAATCAACCTTATAATGTTCCGTTTTATTCCTGTTTTAGAGAAGTGTTGATTTATTTTTATTGAGGCTGTGGTATGTTGTGCTGTTGAATATTATATAGCCAACATTTTTCTATTCGGTTATCTTAACCACTTTGATATGAGAAGGAGTGGACAGAAAACCGAACATTTTGGGGTTTTAATTTGTTGGTTTTATAAAACAAACATTTTCAATACATCCTCTTGGGATTTGGGACATTGTAGTTGGCACCAGTCACTATTTTTATCGGCATTTTACAGACAAAACAACTGAGGGAAGAACATGACAGATTACAGTAATCCAGATTATTTAGACCTTGAATACTACAGAAGAATTAATGAGAAAGCCATCTATTGAAATAGTGTCAGATCCTGCATCTTGCCTCATATACTCTTACTGTATGTACTGATGTACTGTTACTAACTAACCAGTGACCACTGACTTTGTCACACCCAGGCTATAGTGCTCCAATAGCCCAGCATGACATGTAGCTATCTGTGGCCATGTTTTATTTGCTGCATGAGGAAACTGTCAGTATCTTCACTGTAAATGCTTTTCTAACTATCTCAACCCCTGGCTGTGGTTTATGAACAGCTCATGGACATCAAGCCAAAAACCACTGCTAAACAACCAAGCCATTAATAATTGGGCAAAGCAAGAAACTGCCAAGAAGCCCCAGGTTTCATTCAGTACGATTTCTGTGAGTGTATTTTTCCCATAACGTATCTCCCCTGCACCTTGTGCCTGAACTATTACCCTCGCACATCAAACTTATATCCACAGTCCTCTAGAGTAGTCAATTTATGTAAACATTCACACATCATGCAACATGAAAATCCTATTGGTCCGGAACGCCTCGGGTTGCCAGGTTTGGATGTTGTCACGGTTCAATTCACTTGTGAAGGTAGTTTGTGATATACGTGTGTGATACCGATTTTTGTTTTTCAAACGAATGGCGATTCATTCATAAAAACATAAATATGTAAACATAATAAATCTCTAATCTATGGCGTCATTTACAATAATAAACATAATTGCATTCTTATATTGAACGCAGATTAATCTAAAATGATGGTTTTAGCCTGAAAGCACATAAGGAATATATATGTGTGTGTATATATGTATATGGTAGGCTTTACCTCCTGCCTGTTTGAACTAAACTTTCTTGCTCTTTTCTGTGACATAATAAGTTGTTTCTGTGGAGTGCTTTATAAATAAATAACCCTATCATTAATATATATGCCTAAATATTGTAAGCTGTTCGGCAGGTGTATGCCACTGTGTGTGACTCGTCTCTTTCTCGTCCTAAAATGTACAGAGTGCTCCTGCAGGACGACTGACAGCCCACCCACTGTACGTTATGCTAGGAGGAGTCAACACCAAACCTGGCAACACCAGCAGTCGCTTTGTTAACACTTCATTGAGCCAAGATGGCAGATTTCGAGGAGCTCAGCGATGAGGAGAAGGTATTTCTTTATAATTTCACACTCAGATCATTCATTCACCTTTAACCTTTAGTCTTGAACTTAGTAGTGCTGTATTGAACCGTTACCGTGTGGCTGTGCTTGTCCAACGGGCCGTTAAACCTCAGCAGTGCTGTGTTTGACAGCTCAGAGTTGTAGCACTGTTTTACATGTTGTTCCTGAGCACAAATACCCGGTGTGAGTAAGATAACTGCTTATTCTGTGTCTGTCTGGTCGATAATCACACATTGGTGTGTCTGAGGGCGATGACTCTGCTTTTGGACTGAATTGAAAATGCTAAGCTAATGCTAAATCGTAGGAAGTCGAGCTACTTCCTGCATTTACTGTACGGATCGTGACAGAGCATCGGCTGCATACCACCACCCACACCCACACCCAGCCTGCTGTAACTTCATGTAGCTAGCGACATAAACCGGCCTCCAGACAAACTCAACTGGAAGTCAGTCACATGTTACTGGAGTTTGCGGCTCTTAACTTTTAATACACAGCCGCAGACGTGGTGTCCCTGCGGGGTTGTTGGGGCTTGTACCGGCTGCTGCCGCCCGCCGCCTGCGTCATGCTGCTACATGTTGAAAAACACCGCTCTGCATTCCTGCAGCCTATGGACCGGCCGGGACCCTACACCTCCCGGGCTAACCACTGCGAAGCCCTGAAAAAAATGGTCAACAAGTCTGAGCAGAGGAAGGATTGAAACCCTCCATTTTGACTTTTGTCAGATATCTGTTCTTTCCCAGAGCTCCTTCATATGCTGATCTACTGATGTTCACAGTGGAGGATCAGAGTCTGAGCCTGACTGAGCTCTGAATGCACTGTTCAGGAGCACGGTTTAATAAACTAGGTTACTCATTGTGATGATGTCCCCTTTGGCTGGACAGCCCATTAGTAGGTCACTTCCAGCTGCAGCCTGGAGGCTCAATAACCCTGTCTGCCTGACAGATGGCATCACACTGTAATGTGGACGTGCCATCAGGGTGTAGGACTGTGTAAAGCTGTGAAGGTTACCATAAAGACAGAGGGATTACTGTAACTTCCTCCACCGAACAACATGTATAATTGTCTGTATCTTACAGTTCTCATTGTCGCAGCACTAACAGCTTCTTCCCTCTATGACACTACATGCTAACACTTGCATACTGGCTACTAAGAAAAGCCCCTGGGCTACATAGCCTGCCTGCCATGTAAGGAGTGGCCAAAATAGAGCTAACAAGCCTGCACCCAGCAAAAGTTAGCAGGCTGCTCTCTGCTTCACTCTAGTGGTAATTTGCAGGGCTGTACCTCCCATGCATGTTAACCTGCTGAACTGTATCTCAAAAGAGAAGAAATGGACTCGAATCCACATAGACCAAGCAGAAGATTTGGCTTGTGATTGAAGCAGACTGTTTCTATTCTGCTCTGAGTCTTTTCAAGCAAAAAAAAAAAAATACAACAAGTAACACACAATCTTCAGTGATAATGTGATTCGTCTTTCTATTTTTAAGTTTTATGACAAGACTTATAATTTATCTCCAGGTCCGTATTGCAGCCAATTTTGTGATGCACGCTCCTCCAGGGGAGTTCAATGAGGTCTTCAATGGTGAGCCTTGTTTGTGATTGACATATTCAGTAATACCTGTGGTTGATTATGTATGGAAACAGTTTGCTCATGTTTGTCTCTTGTTAATTCTTATTTTCAGATGTGCGTCTGCTGCTTAACAATGACAGCCTTCTCAGAGAGGGCGCGGCTCAGTGAGTTTTATTCTGTTTTATAATATGAACCAAATATTGATGTTATGGATGCGCATGCAACAGTGTTGTTGTTGTTTTCTCTTTGGACACAGTGCCTTTGCCCAGTACAACATGGATCAGTTCACTCTTGCTAGAATTGAAGGATACGATGATCAGGCAAGTTTGTTTTTTAAGTATTTACATCATTTGCGTTCCTTACTGTGCCACAAAGGTTATATTATGTGTGTTAATTATTAGGACAATACTTGAATAAACAGGAGGTTTCTCTGTGTGTTTTCCTTGTAGGTCCTGATAACAGAGCATGGAGACCTGGGTAATGGTCGCTTCTTTGACCCTCACAATAAAATCTCCTTCAAGTTTGACCACCTGAGGAAAGAGGCCAGCGACCCACAGCCCCATGAGGGTGAGGCAGCCCTGAGGTCTTGGAGAGATGCCTGTGATTCTGCCCTGAGGGCGTACGTCAAAGAGCACTACCCCAGTGGCGTCTGCACCGTAAGACAGCTCAACCAGTCCGCACAGTAGCTGCCATGTTCGACAATACACACAATCAGTCACCCTCTCATTGTGTTCTATCTGCTGCAGGTTTATGGGAAAACAATCGATGGCCAGCAGACCATTATTGCTTGTATTGAGGGGCATCAGTTTGAGCCTAAAAACTTCTGGTAAATTTATAGAGGATAATTATCTAATTGAAAACTTCATAATCAAATTCACTCAGACACTTATGCCTGAGCAGTGTAGAGGCGGTGATGTATTACTGCTCTCTGTTTTCAAAATGTGCTCCTCTACGTTTTCTGTCTCTAGGAATGGTCGCTGCCGGTCTGAATGGAAGTTCAGTATCTCGCAATCCACAGCGCAGCTGGTTGGAGTGTTGAAAATACAGGTATGTTGATTGATTATTGAGGATTGTATGAGTTGAGTTTTGCTGGGAAATTAGTTTTGTTTCACTCTTTACGCATTTCTCCAGTCAGTATTAATTCTGCTTATCCCAGGTACATTATTATGAGGATGGAAATGTGCAACTGGTCAGCCACAAAGACATACAGGAAGCACTGACTGTGTCTGTGAGTATTTAAATTTTTAAACTTTGAAGAGTTGTTGTACACAGGAAAAAATGATGATTCTGGTTTAACCGTGGTCGCCTATTGCATAGTTTAAGTTTATGTGTTTTGCTTATATGAGTAGAAAATGGTTATATGGACACATTGGAACATTTCATATTTGATGTTCACGTGTGTTTCAAAATTCAATTCAATTCAAAATGTAAGATAAACTCAAGAGTGTGTGTGTTTTGTCAGAATGAGAGCCAGACTGCAAAGGAGTTGGTGAAAATTATTGAGGATGCAGAGAATGAATACCAGGTATGTGGTTATTAATTAGCAACACATCAAAATGAATTGGCCATTGCACTTATCTCTTCAGTATTTTAAGGACTTGTCAAACCATTTAAGTTGAAAATTAAGACTCCAAAAATAATCATTGTATGTGCAATACAAAACAAAATACACACATTGTTTTCAATTTGATGGAACTGACAGATGAGGATGCAACGTCCTTGTTTATGTTTGTGTGACAGGTGGCCATCAGTGAGAACTATCAGACCATGTCAGACACCACCTTCAAAGCCTTACGCAGACAGCTGCCGGTCACCCGCACCAAGATCGACTGGAACAAGATCCTTAGCTACAAGATCGGCAAAGAGATGCAGAACGCTTAGAGGACAGAGGCTGTCGGGGTTTACAACAAACTTATATGGGAGCGGATGAAGATCGCGCAAAGTGTGTGATGCAGTATAACGTCCTGTATGTCCCTCTAAAAGAGACATTACAGCTTCTGTTGAGCACTAAGAAGGGATGCCTTCACTTAAAAAGACATTGAGTGGTGTAACTGTCACTCATTTGCAAACATATTATTATTATTTTTCAACAACCAATGCCTTTTAGTGACACTGTGAAAGTTTGGGTCATTTCCTGCCATTCAAACTCTCTCTCTCTCTCTCTCTCACACACACACACACACACACACACACAGTTACTGATCCCTCAGTGCTTCAAGTGGACACACTTCCTCCCAAAGCCCCACTGACTTTCATGTAGCAACTAATTTACACTTCTATCAAATGTAACTGATGAGCTTACCAATACCTCCATAGTTTTTTATGAACAGAGGGCAAATGCTGTATGCAATTTGATATGTTATCTGACTGGAAAGAGACTTGACGGCGCCAAATAACAAAGTTTCTATAGTAGCTGAGAAATATCCCGTCTGTACATGTTTATGCATTCCTGCATTCCTATTTCTGTGTGCATGGAAAAGCATAAATGTCTTTTCTTTTCCCATTCACTGACCCGGTTTTGTCTTCCCTGTTGAGGCTTTGTTCTTTTATTTCTCTCTGTTATAGGGAGATGTTTTCATTACTCGACCCCCCGACCCTCCCTCCAGACTGATAAAGTATTGGTGTCCCTTTGCCAGCTGTTTGCCTTTAGCTTTTGCTATATTTTTTTATACAAACTGTAAGTACATTTAATATTCATGAAATAAAAATGTTGCACCAAATACAATCATACAGTCTCAAGTATTGATGATTATTGGTGTTTGACATAGTTTCCTCAGAACTTGGGCACCAAATATAGATAATAGGTATAAAAAAAATAATAAAAACATAATAATTTGAAATGGATTTGTACATAATTTAGGCATTCTCTGGAATATGTGAGTGAAAAGCTTATTGAATAAATAAAAAACTAGTGAAATTTACTCCACAATGGAGTATAGACAATACATCACTAAAATTGCATTTGATATATTAAAGGAATAGTTCAACATTTTGGCAAATTCGCCTATTGCCATATTCCCTATAGTCATAGAGGTAGATTCATTACCTTTAATTATCGGTGCATGTTGTTTTGAGATCCACAGGGCAGAGACGCAAGGTGCTCAGCGAACACAACGGAGGTGAAGGGTACAAGGTTCCTTGTCCCTCAAAACTTATCAAATACACAATCCAACAACGCCAAAACAATCTTGTGTACAAGTTGTGACCTACACATTCACCATGCTATGAAATAATCATGTAACATTACAAGACAGAGTTGTTTTTGAGGCAAATGCATAGCCGGAACTACATTCCAGACATGGCTGCTGGGCGGAGTGATTTCAAAAGCACAAGTAGTTCCAAGTATTTGCTTCATGTGTCACAACTTGTCCACGAGAGTGTTTTTGAGTTGTTGGATTGTGTATTTGATGAGCTCGCGTCTCTGCCCCGCAGATCCCAAAACAATATGCACCGATAATTAAAGGTAATGAACATAACCCTATAACTATAGGATTATGGCAATAAGCAAATTTGCCAAAATGTTGAACTATCCCTTAAGTATATATTGGCTGTTTGTGGTATGTTCTATGTCTATCACAAAATAGTTAAATTAATATTATACTGCTGTGTCTGTGCATTTTCTTTTGTTTGTGGACTGATAGTAACTTACAGTAAAACTAGTAAAACAATAATTAAAAAAAAAGTTAAGTTAATAATAAACGAATGAATCAACAGGTTAAGTGATTCTGAAAAGCCTACCTTCTATATTTAAAAAAAAATAAATTGAAAAAAAAATAAATTGAAAATAAATAAACAAATTAAATGAAAATAAATTGGCAAGGGATTCCCTGATTTTAATTTATATTATGAAAATCTGTAATAAATGTAACTGTGTTTAATGCAACTAGGTATTTCAACGTTTTATAAAACCATACGTGGTATTCAAACAGACGGAAGTGACCCATTTTTCGGGGGAAGAACTCCTGAACCTGCTCTGTCGGCGGTTATGTAATAACTGCAAGCCAGGGGCTGTCAACAAAAACAGGTCTGAGAGATTTCTGTATTTGGCACATGCGATCAGCAGAAAATCGTTCATATCATTTTTTTTGTGAAGTAGATAAAAAGGAGGGGGAAAACAGCATCGGTTTGTGGTTTTCATCTGGTGTTTTGAGTTGTTACTGATGTGTTTTAATTTTTCTTTTGGTGCTATAAAATGGCGACGCTCCCTATAAGGGCTCGTTAGAGAGCGTTCACCGGTCACAGGTTTGCGCGAAACTGTGGCAAATAATTGATCTACAAATCATTACGTTGTTGTTTCAACACTAAAAAAAACGAATGACAGATCCACGCTTGCGTAAACATTGAACTCCCATACACTACAAGTATGCGTACACGTCGCGCAAAAATGCGTAAATATGGGGACGCTCCCACTGTGCCTGACACCAGACAGCCACATTAATACTTGAGTACACAGAGGGTGATAAATAGTTAGTCAGCGGATGAACTTCCTCCTTTCGGGCAGCCACAGCAGCGGCCTGTAGCGCGACAACATGCCGTCGTCCCTGAAGGACTCGCTTGAATCCGGACTGGACTTCATTGAATTCCTGGGAGACAGAGCCTCAGCGAGCAGCAAAAAGGAGCTCAGAGAGATATACAACTCTGAGTTTAAGGGCAGGTAAGGCCGCCACACATGTCAAAGTCTCAGGTGCATTTGTTAGGCTGGACTGTGTTTGACACCCCCCCCTCTTTCCCTGTCTTGTGTTTCCTTGTTTCCAGAGAAGGAATAAAAGACGCCAACTTTTACAATGTGTTTTATGCTCTGAAGAAATTCAACAAAGTCCACGTCAAAAATGGGAAAATCTACATCAATGGCAGACCACAGGTAAATGCAGTTACCTCTGTCTAGTTGCTGTATATGGAGATGTGTCTGGACATGTTCTGTTTTTGTTTTTTTGCTGCAACTGCAAGAAGGAAAAAAAAAGGGATCTTAAATGAGGAAGCATCATGTTTATTTTTCTTATCTCTGCTGCAGGTGCGAGTGTACTGTGACCAGTGGAGGAGGCCCCGGGCCCCCCAACCTCAACCTCAGTCTCCCAGCTCTGACCCTCAGAAATCAGAGACACCTACAGCCTCCCCATCCCACTCCTCCCCCGTGACACCTGTGTTGACCCCCAAGAAGAAGCTGGCCACAGAGATTCTCCGTAAGTTAAAGGTGGACAGGTAAGTACATGGGTGTGAGCCCTGTGGGACACTGATAGAGCCACAACAATGAGTGGATTAACTGATTAGTTGATGTAATAATTTTTTGCATTTGCTGTTTCCACTTCCACTGCACGATAGCAAACTGAATATCTTTGGGTGTTTTAGGGTAATGTAACTGGCATTTCCAGTATTTTCTTACCTTTAACAAACATAAGGAAAAATGATTAACAATAATGAGAAGCTTACTCATAAATAAAAGTAATAATCATTTGCAGCCCTTCGGACATGTTTCACAGCTTCACTCTTCAACGCAACTAGGTCAAGTCAGGTAGATTTTTTTTACAACCCATTCATAAAAAAAATCATATAAAATTTTACTCCTCCAGGGCAACTGTGCAACAGTGACAAGGCAGAAGCTATGCACCAGGTGAAATGTGGAGCTTTGTGAGATGTTGGTTCAGGCTGCATTGTAGAAACAGCTGTTCCCAGAGGTGTTATGGGCCTTTGAGTGAGATGGCAAAGGGGTGAAGAGGCTACAAGAAGAGTGGAAGGAGCTATTTTCTCATGCTGGTGGCTTTTAAAGATGGAGTTGGGTTAGTTTGGTTGCACTTTTGCAGGAAGGTTCAAACCCAGCTCAGGACTTTCTCATGTGCATGTTCATGTATACAAGAAGAAGATGACAATAAAAGTGCTCCAGTGCTAATCAAAAATGTTCAATATGTAATAAACACCAATAAAAACAAACTATGTGACCACCTTTTGGTCCATAGAACAGTGAAAAATGTCATCTACAGTTTCCCAAAGCCATGCATGATGTATTCAGATAAGCCAACCTTGTGTGAGCAACTGTCCAAAACCCAAAGATAATGCAACAACTAACTTATTAAAAAAAAAAAAGGCAGGTCATCTTTTGGTTGAAAAGTTGGAAATATTTTTCTGGGCATTTTTGCTCAGAAACGTTGATCAGTGTATCTATTAATCAACTAATTGTTGCTGCTCTGGTAAAGCACAGCAGATGAATGAAAGGATGTTTGTGATAGGAGTTTTCTGTGGGGGAGCATTAAACCCTGATGAGTCATTCTGAGATCCTATCAAGTCATCTGAGATAATTATTTCTCCTAATTGTCCTTATCACAAAGTATTCTTTTTAAAGGAATGGTAAATGTCATCAGCTGTCAGCTTTGTCCTAAAGCAAGGAAGAATAATTCAGATCACTCTGTAACATTAAAAAATAATTGATTAAGACCCTTGAGGAAAAGTAGTTTGTGTGTGGTCCAAATTGAATTCTTACCCAAACAGTAGATATTGTCACTATGAAAGATTACTTTTCTATAAGTATTTTTTATTTTGATTGTTTCCAGTCAGCTTTAATTTCACAGTCGACAGTCTGAAGAGGAAAGGGCTTGGAAGTGATGGCATACAAGTTCAGAGTTCATCTAGAAAAGCGATAGATACATGAAATGTGCCATATGTAAACCACCAGGATTCACCATCCTCTTTAACACCATCCTGCAGCTGATAATTCTGCAGCTTGATCCTCTGTCTCTCTCTCTCACAGGAAGATGCTGATAGCTGACAAGGGCGGCATCGAGATCACCTCAGACCCCGTGGCGAGCAGTGGAAAGGTCCAGTTCACTGTGGAGCGCCTGAGGGAGCTGTTTGTCGTCAAGTTCCACATTGTAAACAAGGGCACAAACTGCATCTACTTCACCTTCTACACTGCCCTGCACAGGATTCGCTGCTTCACTCTGGAAGATGAGAGGAGAGTGACCAGAGCTTGTCCTCTCTTCCTCTGTCCTGGTGAGACGTCTTTCTCTCTCGGAGTTCACAGAAAACGTACTGAAGAGGCGAGTGGTACTTACAGCCCCTCCTGCTTCTTCTCTTTCTGTCTGCAGGGGAAAGCTATGAAGTCATGGTTCGGTACACACTGAGTCATTATGGATATTTCCCTGCCACAATGTACTTTGAGTTCTGCCCAGATCTTCCTGGATCTGCGCCCTTCTGCATTGTGAGGGAGATGGAGGCTATTGCCAGAACCCCACTGGCTGTGGAGCTGGGGCCCGTGGCTCCTTACAAACCATTTCAGTTGGTCACATACAAGCCAGTCGAAACAGTGATAGTGGAGGGAGTGCCTCCTGAGAAGTAAGTTGTAAAAATGAATTGTAAAACACTCTAACTCTCATGATATAGATTCATCTAAGTTAATTTTTTATGACCAATTATTAAAAAGACGCCTGCTTACCGTCTTAAAATCAAATTATCCTCAGCAACAGGAAATCCACTGTCAAGGCCCCCTGTTTAAATGTTTGATCTGGGAGTTGTTTAAAGCGATTTTGAAATTGTGCTGTGTTCATGCTGAATACAATAATAATGAGTTTTGTGTTTTTTTTTCTCTGCAGCTCTGTTGTGCAGCATCTAAGGCCAGCAGTGAAATTAGGAGACTATCGGTACCCTCTGTACCTAAAGGAACTGGCTAAACAGAGGATGGAGGATTCGGAGTATCTCTCGCCAAATGCCAGGCAGAAACTTCCATCAGTGAAGTGAGAGAACCATGCCGGTGACGAGTTAGGTATCGTATATAAATGATCTGCTCTTGAAAACAATGTCTGTTCTGCCGTCTGCGTGTCCAGGAACCTCCTCCAATGTTCCCTGAAGATGAGGAACTACTCCCACCGATTTCACCTCCTGCTGCACCTGGAGGAGATCCAGATGGAGGTGGACGTCAGGAAGTATGACCTCCGCAATCAAACCATGACTCAGGACCAAAGCAACAGAAAACTGCTCAGACTCAGAGTAAGGAAATCTCAATAAAAAAAAAAAATTTAAATCAGCAACAAAAACAAAAAGTACGTATGTAGAGTCAGCCAATGCAGCAGCAACAGGTTACAAAGATGTCTTTCAAAGCAAAGTGGCCAGTGTCTAATATGAAAGGTGGTCACACGTATGACAATACTACAGCCTGCAGAAGACCTGCATAAAGATCCTGCTGAAGTACCTACTGTGTGTACTACAGTTGTGAAGTGTGTCCATAAAAATCTAAAAAAAAAAAATCTTCAAAAATTAAATAATTCAGCGTCAAATTCATTTAGATCGAGTCTCTGTAAATGTTTTCTCTGTGAAGACGGATTGTCCATGTGTGTCATATGTCGGGTTTGAAACATCCATGAACTTCAGTCACATCTGAGTAAAAAACAGAAAAGAATACTGGTGGATGCCACCTAAGAACAAATCTTTGCATGACTGTTTTTTGCACAAGGTCTGTTGTCTTGTTTCTTTGCTTCCTTTCAATTACTTTTTTTATTCTTATTGCAGATGATAATAATGATAATAATGATATGAAGTTGGCCTCTGAATACTTGCTGATCTACTGTAAACTCAATGAGCCGTGATTGAAACTAACACAGACCAATGTTGATGTTCTGCAACAGGTTCCTGGTGTTGCTGAGAATCGGCCATCTGTACTTCGAGGCGACTGTCTTAGAGTGTCCAAGTCTGAGGACACAGTCCAGCCCATCACTGTGTACAACGGATATGTTCACAGAGTGGAGTTGGACAGTGTGAAGCTGGGCTTCTCCAAGAAGTAAATGCTGGACTAAAGATTTTTGTTTATTGAAAACCCCAGGAAAAAAAGATCAAACCCACATGTTCCCCTCTTTTCTTCTGTTCCTCTGGCAGGTTGCTGCAGATATTCATCAGCAATATGAAGTTTAATGTGGAGTTCACTCTCAACCGGTTCCCCTTGAAGCTGCAGCATCGGGCAGTGGACTTGGCAACAAAACATCAGCTTGAAGAGGTGCTGTTCCCATCTGGTGCAGCGGTGGCTAATCTCACCATGCCTAAACTCAGGTCTGGTCCCTGCAGACACACAAAAAACATGCGCACATGAAATGACAGACACAGTGTTATTAATACACACAAAAACCCAGTCGTCCTAAAATAGTGTATTCGTAGCACTTGCAGCAGAGAAGCTTAAGCTATCTGGGATCAGTGATAAGACGATATGAACTCTAAGTGATGAGTGTGTGTACTCAGCAGCCTTCACCTTAGGTCTCCCTGGGTGCTCATCCATCCTGCTCTGAAGTGGAGCCTGCTCTTTGGTTAAACTGGCCTCAAGTAGATGTGGTGAAATATTTGGCGGGTGAGATCCAACGATACAAAGCCTTGTTTTGTGGAACAGTCAAAGTTCAGTGTTATCTGCTCAGACGGGATGGTAACAGATTTATGTCTTCTTATCTGATCACTGGCTGCAGAGACTCAAGTTAAACATGAAAGGATTTCATCTAAACATGTCTCAAAACATCTCAGTCTCTATTCATCCTCCCTGTGTAAGTCTTAAATATATCACCAGTGTACAATCTGTTGAAATCCACTGTCACATTACTCTGCAGGATGTTCAACCAGCAGCTGGAAAACAACCCAGAGCAACACGCTGCAGTCCAGCGCATTGTCGCCGGGTCGTCTAAACCAGCTCCTCATCTTGTGTTCGGGCCTCCTGGAACTGGAAAGACAATCACTCTGGTTGAGGCTATGAAGCAGGTATTATATAATATAACAAACAATATTTATTGTTTAAAGTTAAAGTTGAATTTAACTCTCAGCTTAAATAGTTTGCCTTCTGCTTCATACAAAAATCTGGTCTTAGTTTCTTCTGTGTGTTGATTAAATATTAAATATTTTTAAGGTTTCTCAGGCAGAAGAAGAAATGTATGACATCACCTTTTGGTGGTATGATTTTCTTGTTAACAGTTTTCCAATGATTTTTTTTCCCCCAAATAGTTAACCAAGACATAATAAGCAGATGAATCTTTATTTGCAGCCCAGTATGAGTGCATTATTGTAAAAAAAAAAAAATATGTGCGTGCGACCTACCATTTTAACATTATTATCACGATCATCTGTCACCAGCCATTGTGTTGTTGTTTGCTTTTGTTGCTAAGACACCAATGTGAGTCATATCAGATCAGATCAGAATCCACCCAGAAGAGGCAGGTTTATTTAGTCATACAATAAAAGAAGGGGCAGCTACAACAGGGACATTTATTTGTATTATGTCATGGTAAAACATGCAAATGAGGGAAATAAATAATAAGCTGTAATGGGTGTGTAAGATCAACCAAGTGGTTATTCCAGTTCCCAAACAATTTCAATAATGTTCAAATGTGTTTTTAATATGCGTGATTATACGATTGTTTCCTGGAGTTGACTACTTAAAACAACACAATTGTTCTTCTGCCAGTAGGCACTGAGTAATGACATCCACTTTGCTCACGTTGCCAGGTCAGCAGGGCAAATCCATCAGCTCACATCCTGGCCTGTGCACCTTCAAACAGCGCATGTGACTTGCTCTGCGAAAGACTGATGGTTCACATGGATCCTCATCAGGTTTATCGCATGTATGCCAGCAGCCGGGACCCCAACAGTGTCCCGGCGAGCCTGCTGGTGAGCATCGGCTGCCTTTCTCTTTATATGCACAGGATAATTCATCTACAGGCTACGAGCCAACCGAGGTGTCATTGTAAATTGTCTACAAGCAGATCTGAACCTTCCTGTGGCAACGAGTAATTGTGTCTTATCAACATAATCTATATCCGTGTATATGTGTGTGTAGGATCTGTGATGTTTTAGAGTTCTGGCAAAAAACTGAAACTGAAAGCAAAGATGTTTACATGTCACAGTAACTCAAGCAAGTTTCACCCCGCATCTTAAGCGTCTTCCACATAATCACAGTGTTCATCAGGGAATTTACCAGCTTGAAATGAATGGGTGCCTGATTACATCTGTTTTTACAAACAGGAGGTTGATCTTGAATGTAGAGGAAGTTTGTTTTTCTCACTTGCTGTCAAATCTCCTTGGTTCATCTAGAAACATAGCAACTGGGATGAGACACAAGATGGCTTTGTGTATCCAGAGAGAGAGGTTCTGATGAAATACGCAATCATAGTTACAACTATGATCACAGCTGGACGGTAAGAGCCAGTTGCTTCATGATGATTATGTTTAGAATTAAAAGATGCTTTGATTCTTTCTGTTGTAAAATTGTGTTTGTGTTGTGTCTCTGTTTTCAGACTTGTTTCTGGAGGAATCCCAGTTGGTCATTTCAGTTATGTGTTTGTGGATGAAGGAGGCCAGGCAGTGGAGCCGGAGTGCGTCATCGCTATTGCAGGTAAATCTGAATATCTGAGTCATCAGCATACCGCTGTAAGTTTTTGTTTTCAGTGGAATATTTAATCTCCAAAATCTCACATCCTGTTTAGTCAAAAAAAAACAAAACTTAACTAAAATAAAATTAAAAAAGTAACATTAAAGGTTAAATTTTCACACTTTCAATAATAAAATTTTATTTCATACTTTGCCAAGATTCATCAATTAGAATAAACGCCGCAATAGAAAAGCAACTATTCCTCTCTTTATGGAAAGTTCTCTGACTCAGACCAAGGGCTTGTGAGAGAGTGGTAGAGTGGACTGGGTCACAGCCTCTCTGCTGGTGCAGTTCAAAAGGTCAGGGACAAAAGTAGGAATGTGAGGAATGTGGGGGACAACGATTTGGGTTTGTAAATGTCTCAATTTTTGCAGTTTAGTAAATCTTGTTGATGGCTGTGGAACGTCTGCATAGCTGTTTGATCGGTGATTTATAGACCTTGAGCCTGGCTAGCTGTAGATTTGTCTCTGTGGGCATGTCACACAGGTCAAACTGTGAATGAATCAGATTTTTCTTGCTTCTCTCTGGGGGACTTGCTCCTTTGGTGCCACAGGTCTGCTCAACCCAGAGCAGGGTCAGCTGGTCCTGGCAGGAGACCCCAAGCAGCTGGGGCCGATCATTCGATCTCCTCACGCTCTGCAGCACGGACTCGGTGAGACATCACTCTGTCTTGATGCACACCATTGCATTTGCTGACAGTGTTAATGTGTACACTGTGCTGTTTGTTTGTTTGTTGGAATGATCTTCAGGGCTTTCTCTGCTGGAGAGGCTGACAACAAGCAACAGTTTATATCAGAAAACTTCAGCATCCGGACACTTCGACACCCGCTTTGTCACCAAACTGCTGCGAAACTACAGGTACGCTTGTCACTTGTCATGTCCATTGTCCACAGTTTTGATTTAAACTCTTGAGCTTTTTGTTTTCTCCTTCTTGCTCAGGTCTCATCCTGCCATTCTGAAAATCCCCAACGAGCTGTTCTATGAGAATGAGCTGCAGGTGTTTGCCGAACAGTGGGACCGTGAGATTTACTGCAACTGGGAGTACCTCCCCAAAAAGGTCTGGCAGCAAGGACATTTTTAATTTTACAGAGAATCAGAAAGTATCTCAAGATCTAAGTCACCCTGATTCACAGCACAACTGCAGCAAACTCTGAAAAGTACATCAGCGACTCTACATTAATGATGACGTAGCTATGCTACATTTTTACCTTAATTAAGAGAGAGACACCGGACATCAGATTTCATGTTATACTGGCAAAACCTGAAATGAGTTGGTTAGAAATGCAAAGAGGAAAATACAAAAAATATGCATATATGTCCAGATAAGACAAGAAAAACTTATTTTCTATTTCTTGAGTTTCCTAGAGGACATGGAGGATCCAGTGTTTTTGGAGTTTGACTCATATCAGGATTTAAAAGCCAGGATATATCTGCCTCTCTGCTGCACCAATGTTTGACCATAGTTCTTGTGAATTTCTCTCAGTAGTCCCTGATCTTTATGGACGTGCAGTACTAAATCGCATGAGTGTCTCTGTAATTATAATTAGTGTCATAAAGCATCAAGACTCATTATCTAAATGAACTGGAGACAGTAACCAGCTTTAGAAAGGCACAGGGAACAAGACAAATATTATTAGGACAAATTAGATCTCATTTGCGAAAAGAAATCTAATTTGGAAACAAAAAAGGAAAAAATGAAATTATATGAAAAATCAAAACTCTCAGTCCTGGGAGAGCTGTTCTGATGTTTTGGGATGAGGCCTAAACAAAACACACAAATCACCAAACATGCATGTAAACCACAGGGATAACTGGCTAACAGTAACATGGCAGCTGCCTCACCCTCACATCACTACAGGGTTTCCCAGTGATCTTCCATGGAGTGATTGGGAAAGACGAGAGAGAGGCCAATAGCCCATCTTTCTTCAACGTTTCTGAGATTGAAGTTCTGGTCGACTACCTCACCAAGCTGATGGAAACACAAGGAAAGAAAGGCCTCCCCAAACTCTCTGCAAAAGACATCGGCATCATCACCCCCTACAGGAAACAGGTGAGTGCGCAGTGCGTGTGTGTGTATGTTGTAGATGAGGAATGAAAGTTTTAACCGGTCATTGTCAATACGGTTGCTTCTCAAACAGGTTGAGAAAATCCAGAAAGCTTTGAAATCTGTCCCAGCTCTGCGTCGACTGAGTGATCTCAAAGAGCTCAAAGTTAGTAAAACTGATGGTCCTCATTTTCTTATTTTTAAAAACTGAGGAACACCTGTTTCCTAAAGTGGCTTAACAACGTTTTTCGACCATTCCAGGTGGGGTCTGTGGAGGAGTTTCAGGGACAAGAGAGGAAGATCATCATGATCTCCACTGTCCGCAGCAGCATCAACTATGTCAAAATGGACAAAGATTTCAACATTGGATTCTTGTCAAGTGAAAAGGTTTGTTGCAGTCAGTAGGATCATTAAATGTGTTTACCATCAGAGCAGCTTCTCATTTCTTTTCTTTCCATGTTCCTATGTTCTCTGCAGAGGTTCAATGTGGCCGTGACAAGAGCCAGGTCTCTGTTGATTGTTGCGGGAAACCCTGTGATCCTCAACAAGAACCCCACCTGGGAGAAGTGAGTCAAAGCTGGACGCAGGAGATGTTTTAGCAGCGTTAGGAGACAGAACGATGTCAGAAAATACAGCAACAACAGCATTTTCTCAGCTGCAGACACAGAGTCAAGAGACCTTTGTTCAAATGTGATGAAATGTGATACTTTTTTTTCCCTAAATTCCACACTGAGCTCTTGTTTACTTCATTTGTGGTGTTTCATTTGCAGGTTCATCAGCTACTGTGTCGAAAGCAAGGGTTACACAGGATTTCACTTAAAAGATGCAGATGATGAAGACGAGCTTGTGTCAAGACTTGCAACCCTGAAGATAAATGTGGATTCTGAAAGTTAGTACATCTATTAATTACCTCGAGTAATGTAATAACAAGCTACAGTTGAAAAGCGCTGAGTTAGTAATTGCATATGGAGAAAACAGGTCTGGAGCTGCGGCTGTGAAAGTTTCCGCTTGCAGGAAACATAACTTTTGTGACTTTGTGTTTATTGTGTGTGTCACAGGTACAGTAGCAGAGGAGAGCCCCCTGCAGCAGTACGTGGACCCTGGATGGAAAAATGAGCACTAAAATCTCCTGTAAAACAACACACAGAAAACTACTAGCAGTAAAATCCTTAAAAGACTTTAGATTTAAGAATATAACCTATTTCATTTTTTCTTCTCTTTGTGCACTTAACACAAAATTGGCGTTTATTCTTTCAGAATATATCATTTTCATAAACTTTCTAAGAGCAACTTGCATATTCTGGTGCAATAAACGCTGCTCTGTTTGGATGACAATGCTAAAGTGAATCAGTGAATCTTTGGTCTTTGACATTTTGCTTTCTCTCCTCAGTGTCTTATAGTTAATAAAGCTGCAGCTTAAAGCAGGTTGGGTCATTTTTAACACTGCTGCACACAAGCATTTCCCTTTTGGATTTAGAAAATAAAGAAATGATAGTTGTATCTCTCAGGAATTTATCCTACTGATTTTGCACTGAACAAATGAGTCTCCTGTTTTCCATTTCTGAAAGCAGATGCAGAGTGAATAAATAAACAGGATTTGCACACTGTCATAACTGACCATGAAACCACATGTGATGTTTTCTGCTGGAATGGACGGATGACGGCATGTCAGTCTCATCTCAAAAATAGTTTATTAACAATGTCCATGTTCACTTCAGATCAAACATTCACCACAACACCTTTCTGTTTACAAAGCATTATTACAATGAGCTTTTATAGAAATCTGGATCCTGCAGGATTTCAAATACTTACAGAGAAAGAGAAAAGTTACACAACACTGAGCAGAAGCTGTTCCCAAAGATGCTGCTTGTGTGTGTGTCTGTGTGTGTGCACATGTGTGCACACTGTAAAGACCCATGGTTCGCTCATGCATGCATCAACATAAGGACAAGTTTGGATATAGCGCAACATTATCTGCATACACATTAACAGCTGTATAGTACATGCTCTTTGTGACAAGTTCTACACTCAACCCTCTGCGCTCATCATTACACTGTGCTTCCAGCTGTGAAAAATATTAAGCTATGATCTTTGCCGACCTCCAATTCCAAGGAATTTGTTGGCATTGAGCTTGTTGGGACCCGTGAACACCATACCACAATTATTAAGTCCTAAAGGAGCTGAATCTGTTAAATCTTGTCTCATCAGTATGTGTGTGTGTGTGTGTGCTATTAGTTGTCCACAATAATGCATAAGTTAAAACGTAGCATCCGCCCTACAAAAATCTGAGGTAACAACATTTATATGGTGCTTGTGTGTGATTGTAATAAATGCCCCCTCTTCTCCTTAAAAATAAAAACAACAAAATTCACATCTATACCTCAGCTGAGCTGTGGAAAACACAACTAGTTCCTCCACTGGATCACTCACTTAAAGCATATGTGCTTGGCCAATAGAGAGTATAAATGCGTTATAATACACAGAGACATTGCCAGCTTGTAGGTTTGGTTGCTGTCCTGGCATTGTCTGTAGGTTTCATGCAACATCAAAGATATTGTTTCGCCACACATATCAACATCCACCCTCCTCTTTACTGACACCAACATGCAACCAAGGGAATGTGCAGAACATGGAAGAACAGTAAAGGTGGAGAAAAGGAATGCAGTGAAGAGTCTGTGCCTGAGGACAGTCACTGGGGCCTTTCAATCACTCTATATCAAAGCCATTAAAAGTTCAGGTCAAGTTTACAATCGAACGTTCAGAGAGGACACGTGAGCAGAAGCTGGGACCAGTGAGCGGTCTCTGATGAGTCTGTAAGAGCTGTTACAAGAGTAAGTCCTCCTTTCACTTAGGGCATAAAATATCAGCTGTTTCATTTACAAGGAAACAGAGATCAAGACAAATACTGATCAAGTTGAAGATAGACCAGTGAGCCTGATTTCCATCTTGTTGAATTCTGGAAATACATTTCTTGGCAGCTCTAAAACATCAAACATCAAAGAGCATCTCTCAAAGCTGCATGATGCAAATTGGTGCAATTAATCTCTTCTGCCCAGATAATGAAGATGACACTCAATTCATCATATAGAAACCATCCTACTTAGTGAACTAATGACACCTGCTATTTTTCAAGCCATCCAAAGATCTGCGCTTAATGACATATGTCAGAAAGGTCGCTGAAAGGGTCACTCAGTATCAGGTTGGCATAGTGCAGCTGGTCTATCTGGTCTAGGAGAGAACAACCAAAGGCACACCAGACCAGAAGAAGGCACTGGGG